>CM035314.1:1535371-1700947 GCA_002900995.3 Ganoderma boninense | reverse complement strand
TGAGCGGGAGCACTTTCGTTCGTGCAAACATCCGTGCGTGATCTCTCTCCTTCGCCCGTGCGCCTTCAACCGGCTTGTATACGCGCGCACTCCCGAAACGAGAGTATCCTCATCCGCGTCACGCTCCCGAGTTCCGCCCCGCCCCCTTCCAAGACCCCCCTTTAACCCCGGGAAAAGAGGGTGGGGGCCTTTATCGGAATTCGTACGCACGCATGCATCAGAGCTGGTACCGCGCGTCCCTGGCTATGAAGGCGGACGTGCGCCCGCCGAGCGGATGACGCTCGGCTTCGAGTGGATGTCATCTGGACAAAATTGCCGGGGGAATAAGCGCGCTGGGCGGCGCTGGGGAGGCATGACGCTGGGAGGGCCAAAGCTCACCCTCGTCAAAGGCCTGATCGTCGGCGATTCTCGGGAGCCTCTTACGACCACCCGCTCTCTGGGATCGGGGACATCTACCGTCTACGCAGAAGACACAGCTCAGGCTGCACTCCTCAGGCTGCAGCTCCTCCGGCCTCCCCACCATCATCCGAATGCACACCGTCGGACCGATCGTCTCGATGACGTTCTTCTGGGGCGACCACTTCGAGGAGGACGTCCCGCGCGGCCCCTTCCGCTCGAGCCACGACTGGTTGGCTTCGTGCCTCCAGTTCGTCCTCAACGACGCCACGAAGGTCATCGATCGGCCCCCAGGCGCGGCGCCAGACGCGGACTCGGACTCGGACTGGGAGGACGAGCTGGAAGACGCGCAAGAAACACACGCCCTCGCCTCCCGTCTCACGCGCCTCCTCCCTCGCGTCTTCCCTCCACGTGCGCCCTCCGCACCAGCCGAGCGCACGGCGATCTTCCACGACGATCTCTCGTCTCAGAATGTCCTCGTCAGTGCGAACGGAGCGCTGGTTGGGCTTGTGGACTGGGAGTGTGTCTCCGCGCTCCCCCTCTGGCGCGCGTGCACGCTGCCCGCGTTCCTCTTGGGGCGGCGGCGGCGCGCGGCGCCCCGACCGCCGACGTACGGCAGGCGCGGACGAGGATGAAGACGGAGAAAATGGCGACCACGATGGCGATAGCGCCAGAGACGGGGACTGGGGCGAGGGCGGGCGACCCTGAACTCGGATTAACTTCGAGCACCTGCTGGAGTGGGAGAGACACAGCTGCGCGCGGTCTTCCTTGAGGAGATGGCGCGCGTGCAGCCGGAGTGGGTCGAGGTGCATCGGCAGGGTGTGCTGCGCAACGACTTCTATAACCGACGGTGATGTGCTGCGAATGACGAGCCTGTGTAGGCGCGGGTGCGCCAGTGGTGGGACAGGCCGAGGGGATGTCCGACGAGGATCTCCAGGGCGACGCGCGGCGGGAAGGGATATGTGTCGCTCAATGATATGTTGTCGGTGTGAATACCAGTATTATATCTGCTTGTCGCGGCCTAGCGGGAGTGCTGCTGTACTACAAATCACTGTATGACTAGGTGTCTAATTACTAAGTACCGATGCTTTGTCCATGGTTATTCCGGTGTAGCGTACACAAAGTTCACTGTAGCCATTGTCCTTGAAGTTCGAAATCATATCCCAATACAATAGGGTCCGTCAGTCACCGCAACGGTTGCGCGGAAGCCATGCTCGCCCCGACGCTGGCTAATCATACCGCCTCAGACACCCTCAATCCTCTCCCCGCTCGTCCCCACGTCCCACTGAAGTGGTACCATCTTCAGTTCGCGAATCCTGGCTGAACGCTCCTTCACCTGAAGGGGCGCTGTCGGGGACCTCCGACAAGTCGACATCGACGAAGAACTCAGCGGCATCGTGCTCCTCACGACTGTAGTGCGCAGGTTCTATGACAGCCCCGAGAGAGCCGAGAGTGGGGACAAAGTGAGCTGAGCGAATGTTGCAGCTTTGTAGAGTGTACAGGGGGTCATCCGTGTCCAGCCCGACAGCCTTTCGTTGATGGGCATCTTGGAGGTCGAGGAGGAAGTGGGACACAATGAGGAGGAGATCTGTGTCGATAAGAAAATGCGTCGTCAGGGGGCGACGAAGTGGCTGTAACGGGCCCAGCAGGACTGGCGAATTTGCTAGCAGGTCACGTTCCCGTTGACTGCGCTGGGGTGTCAAGAGAATGAAAATGCAAAAAGGGTGCATATCCAAAACTTAACCGACCGGCAAGTTCGTAAGGGGGACGAGGTTTGTGATGTTTAAGAAGAGCAGCACGCTCGCCCGTGGCAATTACACGTACTGTTGAGTGAGTGGGGGATAGTGGGGGGGGCGGCTCACAAAAAGTGATCAAGCCTGTGGAATTTTGGAAGCGTATATGGAGGTGCTCGTTACGTTCACGGGGGGGGAAAAACCCGTAAAAAATTTACCCACGCCAGACCCTTCTTTTTGAGACCCTCGTCCATTGATTTTCAGCCCCCGGCCTTCGTGCTAAAATTTGTCTCCAGGTGTAGCGATGAACAAGGTCTCTGCCAAAATGGTCGATTTTGGGTTCGTGGAGGAAGACTTTATTTTTGGATGTCATTTTCCCTGGAGGGGTTTCCAAACAGACGCGAGTTACGAACATCTATGCAGCAGTGAGTGCATATACGGGCTAGGAAATCACTTGTTTTTTACATTTGGGGTGAAGGGGAAAATAATGCCCCATTTTCCTGCACCCTACATGGAACCTGGGTACGGAGAGGTCGAACCCCGAATTTGCCTAAGAACGTCAGCGTCACCACAAAGTGGAGAAATAAGACCGCACATATTTGTGGCAAACGGCGGCTCACAACAGAAAGATGAACGCCGTTTGCCAGCGATTGCGAGTCAATGCATAGCCTAAACCCGGCGAATGCGGGAAACCGCCCATAAGAGTCGGAGGACTATTGATTTAACTTGAAGCCCTACCTGCTGGGGAAAAGGAAAGAAAAACATATGAAGTGCTGTCCACGAAGATGACTCTCGTGCAACTGTAACGGTGTCAGCATAGATCAAGTGGTTTCCTGAATTCGCACGGACCTCTGTTGGGTTGTAAGTCAGAGGGACGTTGATGCACCTGAGCGAGAATAGACTCATCGGAGACGTACTTCGTCGGATATTGGACCTACTCGACTAGGTTTATGACTTGAGCAGTAGGGTCGAGTACTTGTTTGAAAAGTTACAGGATGCGGAAAGGGGTCCGGCCTTCCCCGTCAGAAAAATTGCAACTCGCGGGGTAGGGTCACCACCCAGTCGTACCACGACTAGCGCTGTGCATGCGTTGAAGAGTGAGATACTGAAATAATTCGCTCGCCGGATTTGGGGAGACACACCCAGTAACGGCAACTCCACAATATCCCCCAGGTTGCTAAAGCGCGTTGTGATCAGTGTTAGACAGATGTTCGAGCGCGACACCTCGACGGAGACTTCACGGCAGCGTAAAACGCGATTATCGTTTATGCGTTGTCGGCTGAGATGACATCTTGAAGTCGAAGAGGACTGGAATAACAAAAACTGAGTCAGAGGGCCATCGTCCCTTTTGTACGGCTCACCCTGGGCGACCAAAAAAGACTTTCCGGGCATGCCTCGTAAAATTTCAGTTGGCATTCCTGCGAAACCTACCCCTGTCTGTGAGACTCTCAGGGGAAATCCAAGCATGCTCCCAGTTTTTTCTCGACTAATAGGATGAGCAGGCCCACTCTTCTTGGATGAAAATTGATAAAATTCTCTCTTCACGTTGATCGGCATTCCGCAGGGGGCAGCGGCGCTGCAAGTGGCTGTCCATGGGCACCCCAGGTTCACCTAGTCAGAAAGCATTTTGAGTGGGCCAGTGGTAAATGTGCGCAACGCAGCGTACGATGGCCCCCGCATGCGGTGCATAGCTAAAACCGCCCTGATCGTCAACCGGCCCGGGGGTCGCACCGTCCTAGTGCGGGGGACAAGATGGGGTGCCTCTCCAAAAGCAAAAAGAAAACCATCGTGGGAGTGGGGGGGGAGGATTTGGGCCAAATGGGGACTTCCGGCCAAATGTGGGAGGCTGGGAGTCGGTCCGGGGTTGGGTCGTCTATATGAACATTGCGGCCTTATCAGCATTCAAAATACGGTGAAAACCCTACGTTGTTGATGGGCATGCGATGTCGAGGTATGTCGAGGTTGGGTCTATATCACTTACCATGGGCAGGGTTATTACTAGTTACCGGCGCACTGGTCGCTTTACTATAACGTAAGATCCTCAGTTGCGATCTGACCGCCATTCCACGATATCACAGCCGCCAACTGTTCGTGAGCACGTCTTGCCTTTTAATCACGACATTGTTTTATCTTTTAAACGCGTGTTTCAACTCCCGCTGTGCAGTATAAGGAAGAGGACAATTAACCTTGCAGTGTTCAGCCGTATGGCTGTCATAGCACAGGTCCTCTCTGAGGGCCTAGAACCGCTACACTTCAGGCGGTGGTGCCACTGTAGGCCACTGTGCTATTTGCGCAAGCTTTAGGTTCCGGAATTTACACGTAGTCCGAGGCCGATAGAAGGCGGCGATATCATCATTGAAGTAAGCCATGGTTTACGGGCATTACGAAACAAGCGACGCACCTATCGGAGTTCTCTGAGACTCAGGTTCACATTATGCACATACACAAATAAGTGACTCGGAGTGCCAAGTGATACAGCTAGGCGACATTGCGACTTCGTGTGGGAGGATTTAGATAGTGAGCAGTAAGAACAGAGGGGGCCAACCCCGGGAGTTTCCCCTATCCTCCTGTGCAGTTCGTGCTGCCAGTGCCGTGGAGCTGAGAGTGAGCTCACGGTTGATTTTGAGATCCATACTGAGTTGTGGCGAGGAGTGATCAGAGGGTAAACTTGAGAGAAGTATTCAGAACGCGGAGGTAGTGCAGAGAACGCATTGTGGACCATTGATTCATTGAACTGGAGAAGTCGAGGATTGGGCCGTTGGCCCCGACTGCGGCGGCGGAGCAGATCGGAGCGACTCCGAGCCATGTTGTTCCGTGGGAAAATATCAAGCGCCCTCTCATCCTGTCTAGCGCCGGTGAATGCTTGCCGCTCTTTTGAAACGTAGTCCGCATCTGACACAGGCTGCACAGTGCTCACCGCGCAACGGAAGGCAGCGTACTGTATATATGGTATACCCTACAGTTTAAATTGGTCTAACAAGCGTCGATCATCTCCTGAACGATTTGCTGACGAGGCCTACCAACTACCATATACTTCCAGTAGCAGCCTGAGCCTGCACCATTGAACCTCGACTTAACCGCGCAGACAGTCTTTAACACCACATAATGAGTTCCACATCGGAGGATCAAACACGAGAGTATGTTACCGCAAAGACTCACTATGACGCACTCCCCGGAAGACTCAGCAACGGCTCCGACCGTGGCCATGGAGCCTTCGAGCCCACTCCGAGTCGCCGGACCCTGCGGCCCCCGCGCGGGCGGACGGTGGAGGAACTTTCCCGCCCTGTGGCCTATCTCTCTGTCCCCTTCAGCAATGTTTCTCCGGTCGTCGCGGACGAGTCATGAGATCAAATCGCTACGAGGCCCTCTAGCCGACAGAATCTCGACAGCGCGCGCGTGCCAAGGTCGTGCTTCAGCCCGGGACCGCAACGCTGTCAGCCCGGTGTTTGAACCGTGACTCACGTCTGTCCGATTCCCAGTGCATATATTTAACTCAATCAGTGGTTCGCTGTTCCGCATCCTCACGCTCTACCGCCGCGCTTACCCCGCTCATCGTCTCTACTAGCATGGCGCAACTCGCAGTGCTAGTTGTGTCGAGCTTCGTCCTCTACTTCATATGGCGGCTCGTGCGAAACTACGTCGTCTCCTCCCCGTTGGACAAGATCCCCGGCCCTCCGCGAGGTTCAATCATATCAGGTCCGTAGCATGTGCACCTACATCTGATTTTGTGACCACTCACTTGCGGCGTTGACCGTAGGGAGCATGTACGAAATATTCAACCACAATAGCTGGCCGTTCGTCGACCAGCTCATCCAAACTTACGGCCCGTTCGCCAAAATCCATGGCTTCTTCGGCGTAAGTCCTCCAGCCACATTCCGGGCATCCGCTCAACGTTTGACCTGTTGCGCAGATGAGGATGTTGCACATTTACGACCCGAAGGCTATGCACAGCATCTACGTCAAAGACCAAGACAACTACTGCCGCGGAGAGAAAATGGACAGGTACGTCCATCGACCGATGTAGCGCTTCGCCCAAGATTTCTAAATTCCGGGGAAAGCATGGTACGCCTGTTCATCGGGCCTGGGCTACTGGGCACGGATGGTGCTATGCACAAGAAGCAGCGCAAGATGCTGAATCCCGTATTCTCCGGAGCGCACATGCGCAACCTTACTCCCCTGTTCAACGACGTCGCGGGCAGGGTAAGATAGAGCTCCATCTCTATCTCTGCACCCAATGTTTCTGACAGACCTACGAACGCAGCTTCGCGCAGCACTCGAGTCTCAAGTCGAGCAGGGACCGAAGGACCTCGACATGCTCAGCTGGATTGGGCGCACCGCGCTTGAGCTTATCGGTCGCGGCGGTCTGGGCTACTCCTTTGACCCGCTCGTGGCTGAGTCGACGGATAAGCTCACGGAGTCCGTGAAGTCATTCGTGTCCGTATCTCGCACATCTCTATCCTGCATACAGGAGCAACCGGTCTAACGTCAAACTTTCATTTTAGCCCAGCAGCCAACGACGTATTATGGGCCCTGGAATTCATCCCCTACCTTCCGTACCTTGGGCCGGCTTGGTTCCGCCGCTTCCTGCTGCAGCTCGTGCCCATCCCGAGCATTCAGCGGCTGAAGACCATCGTGGACGTCATGAGCCAGCGGACGGAAGAGATATACTATGCGAAGAAGAAGGCGATCGAGAGCGGCGACAACGAGCTCATCAACGCCCTGGGAGAAGGGACGGATGTCATGAGCGTTCTTCGTGAGTACTACATGGTTATGTATGCTCTCTTTACACGATGGTATACTGACGGCCGCGTTTTGGACGTTGATAGTGAGAGAGAACATGAAAGCGTCCGAAGAGGACCGGCTCCCTGATGCAGAGGTCCTTGCGCAGATGGGGTTCGTGTTCTTGTTGTCGTCATACCCACTGATCACCTTTGACCGACTCTTGAACGGATACGAATTTAGCACGTTCATCATGGCCGGCGTCGACACCACCTCGAACGCTCTCTCACGCGCGCTACACCTCATGTGCATGAACCAGGCCGTTCAACAAAAGCTCCGCGCGGAGCTTTGGGAAGCTCAAGAGCAGTACGGGAAGGACATTCCGTACGACGAGCTGTTTGCGCTGCCGTACCTCGATGCCGTCTGTCGCGAGACGCTACGCATGTAAGCCCCTTCGTCCTGTTTCCTTCCAGTCGCACACTCACTGATTACTACGACGGCATGCCCAGATATGCTCCGGTTAACATGAACAGTAGAGAGTGAGCTCATCCGCAAGCACCTCCGCATGGCTGCGATACTTAGGTGCCCCATTTACGCGTTTCTAGGGCAAGGGTCGACACGGTGATCCCGCTGTCGGAACCTCTGCGCTGCACCGACGGCACCGTCATCTCTGAAGTCCCGGTCCCCAAAGGGACGAACATCTTCCTCAACCTGCGCGGGTGCAACATGAACAAGGCGCTATGGGGCGAGGATGCGTGGGAGTGGAAGCCGGAGCGGTGGCTCGAGCCGCTGCCTAAGGCCGTCGAGGACGCGCGTATCCCCGGAATCTACGCCAACCTGTGAGTCCTACGAGTCCTACGTGTGTGGTGCTAGTTGCTGACATGCGACGCACCACAGGATGACCTTCATCAGCGGGGGTAATTCGTGCATGTGCGTCGCCGTTCCTTGTTATCCAACCTCGTGCTCCACTGACTTGTTACCGTGACCTATTGTAGTGGTTTCAAATTCTCACAACTCGAGATGAGTGAGTTACACCCTCACTACCACTAGATGAGCTCTCCGCGTCTGATCATCATGACCTTCAGAGGTCGTCCTTTCTACCCTCGTGTCGAGCTTCAAGTTCTCGCTCTCGCCGGACAAGTCGGTGTTCTGGAACTTCGCAGGCATCGCGTACCCGGTCACCGATCACGCATCCTCAAAACCCGAAATGATCCTCAATGTAAGTCTCGCGTCTCGCTAGAGTTGAGAGCGCGCCGATACCGGACGATGGATGCTCTTTATTTAATGTGAATACGACGTGGCGGACAATGCTCTCTGGACTCCCTTCTCGCAATGTGACCCCAGTGGAAGCCCGCACGGTGCTTGCTCAGTGCTCGGCATGCTCAGTCCCTGTGCACTCGGCCGCATTTCTCGTGCGCGCAAGGCAAGAAACCGTAACGAAAGTACCTATAGATGGCGTCATGAAGAGGACATCACGCTTCAGAGCACCCGGAGCAGCACTGTGAGCTCCCATGTGTCCCTGAACTTGGAAGTCGAACAGCGTCCGGCACACCTCGGCGAAAAGGTTACAGTTACGGTTACGCTCCCTAACGTCATTGCGAAGCCTCATTGACTGCGAACCCTTTCGAAAAGCACGCCGACGCCTGCGAGACGAGCCATGACTCGGACGTGGTCCTCAACCGCTCTCTCTCGCAACCACTGGAAGGCTTGATGCCACCAATAGTGTCGTTCGTCCTACCGGAAGAGACAGTAGCCCGGTGCATAGGCCATTCAGGCGACATTAGAAAAAGAAACCTGGGTCTCTCAGGGGAGGGAATAGTAAGCCGGCTGCCAGTGTACGTTGACGTACTCCGTCGGCGCCGCGGCTGCGCACTCGCGCATGCCAGCGCCCACGGCAAGCGTCGCAGTGCCGTCTGACAGGCGCTCCTTGTGTAACATGGTTCTTGCTTAATAAGCACCAGAGCTTCAGGAAGAAGGTGTAGAGGGTCGGAGATTGGGAGTGCCGTAAAAGATGTGCAGGGAGACGATGGCTACGCGCGCGCCGAGCGCGCAGCGTATATACTATGAGTGAGGGTGACGGCGAAGGGGTTGGCTCGTGCAGTTGTGGTGCTGTTGAACTCGGGGAACCTGCAGGGGGGTTTGGGCGAGCCCTGCTAATCTGCCCTAATGGTTAAGACTCGTTGGGTGTGGCTGATCTTCGGCCTGGCCCGGCCCGAAGCCCATTCGCCGATCGATCAATTGTCTAAGCGCCGAAAGCTTTTCAGGAAACCGTTCCAACCTAGGGCTTGGTCTGCAAATTGCCAGGTACTACAAGGTAGGTGCAGCATATTTTATCTATGGTAATGGTATGTTCTGCTTGGCGGAGGACAATCAGTCTAACAAGTATTGCTAGTGGCCATCATCAAGGACCCTCCGAGTTATGCAGTGGGAACTTGCAATTGAAGCCATGCTGCCGAGTCCCCACGGGCTTCAACTTCAGCCCCAGGGCTAGGACCCCTCCGTACAATACCAAGCTCGGACCTCTTTGGCAATCTCAACCTTGTCGATGCTCTGTAATGGCATTAATTACGGAACACGTTGAATACTCTAGATACAGACCGATGGCGCCCTTCGCGGAAGGTTCGGCAACAGTCATGACCAGTCATGACCGTGGCCATCGAACGCTCGAGGCTCGAGCCCACGACTGTGCAGCTGCTTCGCCGTTCGGGCGTGCCGAGCGTGGACAACTTTCTCGCCCTATGACCTCTCTCTCTTCCCTTCGACAATGCTTCCCCGGTTGCCGCGGACGAGTCATGAGATCAAAACACTTCGAGGCCCCTAGCCGACGGAATCCCGGCCGTGTGCGCACGTAAAACATATGCATCAGCGGACCGTGACGTTATGGACTCGGTGTTTGATCGTCTACATTGCACTGCATATAAGGCAGTCTGTGGTTGGTCCTCACACTCTTTCCACATTACTGACACCCCCTATCGTCGATACTAGCATGGCGCAACTTGCGGTGCTGGTCGTGTCCGGCCTCGTCCTCTACTTCGCATGGCGTCTCGTGCGAAACTACGTCGTCAAGTCCCCTTTAGACAATATACCTGGCCCTCCGCCAGCTTCGATGATTTCAGGTGAGCGATGTGCCCGCTTGCGTCAGCTGAGTACATATATACTCACTCACAGCGACGACCATAGGGAGCATGTTACAAATCTTCACCCACAACAGCTGGCAGTTCATCGATGATCTGGTTCAGACCTATGGCCCGCTCGCCAAGGTTCATGGGTTCTTCGGTGTATGTTCTTCTGCCACATAGATATTATCCACCTGACATTGTCCTTGTTTTTAGACAAGGATGTTACACATTTATGATCCCAAGGCCATGCATAGCATCTACGTCAAGGACCAGGATAACTACTACCGTGGAGAAAAAACCATTGGGTATGTCGAGCATCGCGCCTCACATCGGGTTGGTTCATGACGTCATAAAGTGCTGTACGCTTGTTCCTCGGGCCGGGGCTTTTGGGAACGTATGGCGCCGTCCACAAGAAGCAGCGCAAGATGTTGAACCCCGTGTTCTCGGGAGCGCATATGCGCAACCTGACGCCGCTTTTCTACGACGTCGCAGGTAGAGTAAGTAACACTCCCATTTTGTCTGTGAACGTATTTATTTCTAATCACGCGCGAACGCAGCTTCGCGAGGCCCTCGAGTCTCGCGTAGAGAATGGACCGAAGGACCTCGACATCCTAGGCTGGATGGGACGCACTGCGCTCGAGCTCGTAGGCCGCGGCGGCCTAGGCTACTCCTTCGACCCGCTCGTAGCTGAAACCAAGGACACGTTCACGGAGTCCGTCAAGTCATTTGTGTTCGTATCTCGCATTATGTCTGCGGCAGAAACCAGTCTCAAATTTGATTTTAGCCCCGCGGCAAACGACGTGGTGTGGATCCGAGAGATCATACCTTTCCTGCCATACCTTGGCCCGGCTTGGTTCCGCCGCTTTATCGTCCAGCTCATACCCTTCCGGAACATCCAACGGCTGAAGACCATCGTGGACGTCATGGCCCAGCGGACGGAGGAGATCTACTACGCGAAGAAGAAGGCGATCGAGAGCGGCGACAAGGAGCTCCTCAACGCCATGGGAGAGGGAAAGGACGTCATGAGCGTACTGCGTGAGTGCGAATCCGTGTGCTATCTTTAAACCATGCTGTGCTTACGGCGGTGTTTTGAACGTTGATAGTGAGGGAGAACATGAAGGCGTCAGACGAGGACAGGCTCCCCGATGAGGAGGTCCTTGCGCAGATGGGGTCCGTATCTCGAGTTATTTTTGCTATTCACTGTCCAACGTTGTCTTTGGCTGACCCTCGAACCCATGCAAACTTAGAACGTTTATTTTGGCTGGTGTCGACACCACCTCCAATGCGCTCTCGCGGGTCCTACACCTTCTCTGCCAAAACCAGGACGTACAACGCAAGCTCCGCGCCGAGCTGTTAGAAGCTCAGGAGCAGTACGGCAAAGAGATCCCGTATGACGAGTTGTGTGCGCTGCCGTACCTCGACGCGGTCTGTCGCGAGACGCTCCGCTTGTAAGCTTTGTCTTCTATTGTCCATCCTTGGCCTTCTTGACTTACCGCTGCGACCCATTCCAGGTATGCCCCGATCAACATAAACGGTCGACAGTGAGCCCCTACAGCATCATCTCCCTTCAACTAGTATCAGATTTAACTTCTTCATTCGCACACTTTCAGGGCAAGGGTCGACACGGTGATCCCGCTCTCTGAGCCCGTGCGCTGCACCGACGGCACCGTCATCTCGGAGGTCCCAGTTCCCAAGGGCACGATGATCTTCCTCAACATTCGTGGGTGTAACACCAACAAGGCGCTGTGGGGCGAAGACGCGTGGGAGTGGAAGCCGGAGCGGTGGCTGAAGTCCCTGCCCAAGGCCGTCGAGGACGCGCGTATACCTGGAATCTATGCGAATTTGTCAGTGCTGCCTTCTTCTACAAATTCTGATCCGGTATCTGACATGCATGTCCGACAGGATGACCTTCATCAGTGGCGGGAATTCGTGCATGTGCGTCTTCGGTTCCTGTTATCCTACCGTATGTGCTGCTGACGCCTCCACCTAACTTCTTGATACAGTGGTTTCAAATTCTCGCAGCTCGAGATGAGTAAGTTGTATTGTTCCTCCGATGGGACTTCCGCTGACGGCTGTCGCGCGTCTTTCAGAGATCGTCTCTCCACCCTCGTGTCGAGCTTCCGGTTCTCACTCTCCCCGACGAAGCCGATCTTCTGGAACTTCGCAGGCATCGCGTACCCGGTGACCGACACGCGTCGTCGAAGCCCGAATGACGCTCAACGTCAGCTCGCATCTCGCGAAGCTCAGGATGGCTCGATTATATCTGACCATGTAACCTCTCTGCTAATGGATATTGGAACCTCGAACCTCTTCTCGCGACAAGGTCCAACGTGCGCTCTGTTCATCCATGCATTGCGCCCCTGAAACATGAGTGGCGTGGCTCGTGCCTCTACGAGACCCGTTACCATTCAACCCGTACACCAGATAACGTATTTATCACCGAACCCAGCGCTGGCTAAATATGTACTAAATGTCCTCCCTATATGCGAATACGACGCCCGTGCAAGGTCTTTCCCCGCACTTCGGATGGAGAAACTCTCCTGCGTTTCTTCGTCCGACTCTTGCCCGAGCAGCCATCTGTGGGTTGACTCGTCCCTTCACTGGATCCATCATTGCTCGTCTCAGTAGGACTGGATTCATTGACTGTAGGGGATGCAGAAGTAGCTGTAACGGTCTGGTCGTCGTCTGCCGTCGAGGCCGAGGGCGAGAGGATAATCGAGGATGTGGTGCTGGAAGCGGCGTTGGAGGTGGTGTCGGTTTCCAGAGGTTGACTTGACCCGGAAGCCGCAACGAGCTTCGCCAGGGGGTCCGCCTGGAATCTGGTATTGGGACTTTGGTTGGTCGCCCGGCTGTATAGACATGTTCCGAGTTATGTGAGTCGAGTAGCTCGGGCATCACATATCATAGGCATGGATGCACTCACCGCGAACGTCAAACCGGGATCTGTGGCCTTGTACGCTCCGGGAAAGTGGACGTAATCTGAGGACTGGGGCACAAGATTCCCGTTCCCCTGTACAGAGAGCTGGATGCACTGAGGGTATAGCTCGGCTCCGCTGCCGCCGGGTGTAGCTACGAGTGCGAGGTTGATGAGCTAGTCGGGGATGTCGACGTCAGCGTTCGAGTGCGAGTATGCTGAGGAACTCGGGTAGTACCTCATGCCTCAGTAAGTAGTGTCCTGATTTGAGATTGGGAATAGTGAGGTTGTATGGCATACCGGGGTGCTCTGGGAAGGTTCAATTCTGGTGAGCGAAGGATGCCCTCAGAGTCCAGGAGAAGAGACGCACGAAAGATTTCTCCGAGGTACCACTGTCCAGTGGCCTGATCGACTCCCTTCTCGTCTACCTTAAACCACTGCGCTTGGCTGAGGTCATCGAACTTGGTGCAATCCGTCCCGCCACACTCCGCCATCCAAGCCGTCATGGAACCTGCGTTGTGTGGCCACTGCGCCACGGGAAGAATACGTCAATTATGCGAAGCTTGACTCTACTAGATCACGCACGCTGGGCGACCATCGAATCTCGATTATACCTCCTGCATCGACCAGAGCCTCTTCCGAAACGACTTTGGCCTGGTTGCCGCACGCTATGTATTGACTGGTGACGTCCGTGACGGGCCCTCTTCCGTTCACCGTACGAATTGGGGTCGGAACTAGAGGAGATATCAGAAAAGGTGTGAGTATTGAGGATTCTGTGTGGAAACTAACTTCCTTGAGGATCGTCCACGTTGTCGCCAGTGTAATTGCGGCCGTTGGCGAATACCCATTCGACATAACCGTGTGCTGCTACTCGATAAACGAGGAGTGATAAAGAAATGAGTGTGGCGCGGGGAGCGAATATCATTGAGAGAGGTGCGGTTGTGGTTCGACTGCGAGCCTGGACGCGTTCAAAGGAGGGAAGGGACGGCCAGAAATAAAGATCCTGGGGGTTTAATGTGTTAGTTGAACATCATGATGGGGTTCGGAAGGTTTTATAAGGCCACGGACAGGGGATTACAAAACTCTTCCGTCGGGGGAGGCACACGCGGCGACCCTAATCCAATTATTCAACAACATAACTACACAATTAAAGCAGAGCCAACCAGGTCAGTAATGGTTGGTAAGGATACCGGCAACAAAAATCCATCGTCTACTGTAGTGTGGGTGCATGTATGCACCAGAATGCATTCCGCGTTGCTCGCTCTTTGAAGACGAGTTAGTACATCACTGATGTATACTTGCTCTCCGAAGGTGGAGGGTGGGGGCGGCGCGGGGGCATCGCGGCTTCGCGCTGAGCCCAACCCTGAGACTCGCAACAAGGCCGCGGGCGACGACAGTGGCGACAACGAAGGTATCGGATTTGGGCGCTGAGGGCGGGCGCCCAAAGGCGCTTCACTTTGAGCACAGAGTCGCGCGCGATCTGGGTGGACAACAGGGGGCGCGTCGGCCGCAGTATGTGGAGGCACATTGCGCGGGCGTGCTACCTAATTACCTGCGATGACAAACCTCGGATGCGGCGGGTGCACCTAGGGGTCATGGTGAGTCAGATAGAGGCGATGGCAGGTCACTGCCAGTGGGAGCGGGGGCCACCGACCGCGTTGTTGAGTTCAAGGTCCCATTTGTATGTACGGAGCTTGGTGCTCCGGAATAGATAATTGCGCCTTATTGTGAGTTGGAGGTGGAAATTGTATTAGCGCAGCAGACGGTTGGGTGTTGAATTGAGCGAAAGTCATTCGTTCACCTATAGAGGGCATTGCGCTGTGCGTCGAACTGCCACCAGAGTGAGTCACATCCTTGAAAGATGACATGAAACGTACACCATAACGAACTTCGGATAGGCCAGTGAGGATACCAGCTGATGGTCTGCAGCTGAGTCCGCACGAAAGCCTGTCGACATGCAAGAGTGACTGCGAGCATCAGGGTCACGGAACCATGCGTTAGCCAGAATCAAGTCACAATGCAGTCAGAGCCGTCGAAGAGCACCTATCCCTCATAGGAGGCACCTGTATGCAGAATCCTGAGGCAAAAACAAGCTTAACTTGAAGGACTGGAAGAGAGCCATGGAGTCATGTCAGACGAGAGGCCCGGGGGCGGTCAGTCGGGCACAGCCTCCCCTCGGAACTGCGGAGCATTGCCGCTTGTATAGGGAACATGTTTCAGATATTCAACCATAACAGCTGGAAATTTGTCGATGACCTTGTCCAAACCTACGGCCCGGTTGCTAAGGCCCATGGCTTCTTCGGTGTATGATTCTCTGTCACTTCGACACCTTGCCGAACTGATGTTGACTACGGTGGACAGTCTCGGATGCTGCACATCTACGATCCAAAGGCGATGCATAGCGTCTACGTCAAGGACCAGGACAACTATTACCGGGGAGAGAAAACGATTGGGTGTGTATGACCTCCAGTCTTGCAGGTACTGACGCGTTTCACAGCGTGATCCGCCTGCTCATTGGTCCTGGTTTGTTGGGAACGTACGGTGCCGTCCACAAGAAGCAGCGCAAGATGCTGAACCCCGTGTTCTCGGGGGCACACATGCGCAACCTGACCCCGCTGTTTCACGACATCGCTGGCAGAGTAAGCGTCTGTCTCTCTATATCGTTGCAAACGACTCTGATGGCTCTTCCGTTACAGCTTCGGGCAGCCCTCGAGTCCCAAGTCGAGCACGGACCAAAAGACCTCGACGTCCTCGCATGGATGGGGCGCACCGCGCTCGAGCTTATCGGTCAGGGCGGCCTGGGACACTCCTTCGACCCGCTCGTGGAAGAGTGCCGAGACGCATTCACGGAGTCCGTCAAGTCGTTCATGTTCGTGTCCTATTTAACGTATATCCTAAGTATGTCGGCTCATGCACAGCATCTGTTCCAGCCCTGCATTCAATGACGGGCTGTGGGTCCGAGAAGTCGTACCCTTCCTGCCATACCCTGGCCATGCCTGGTTCCGCCGTCTGCTCCTCCACCTCGTGCCGCTGTCCGGCGAATGAAGAACGTCACAGATACCATGTCCTCGCGCACTGAGGAGATATACTTTGCGAAGAAGACTGCTCTCGAGAGCGGCCACGAGGAGCTCCTGAACTCCATGGGCGAGGGGAAGGACATCATGAGCGTTCTTTGTGAGCTCATGGTTGTATATGCCACCTTAAAACCGCAGTGTGCTAATCAATGCTTCGAAAGTGAGGGAGAACATGAAGGCCTGCAAGGAAGACAGGCTCTCCGACGAAGAGGCCCTGGGTCAAATGGGGTGTGTATCTCGCGTCTCTTTCACGTCCGTGGCCTGGATTGACCTTCACCAATCAGCCTGCTGTGTCAACGCAGCACATTCGTCCTCGCCAGAGTCGACACGACCTCGAATGCCCTTTCAGGGGTCATGCACCTCCTATGTATGAACAAGGACGTGCAAACTCGGCTCCGCGCCGAGCTTCGTGAAGCGCAGGAATAGTACGGCACAGATATCCCGTACGACGAGCTGTCCGCGCTGCCATACCTTGACGCGGTCTGTCGCGAGACGCTCCGCTTGTAAGCCTTGCCTCCTAATGCCCATGACCTCAGAACGCCCGCTGAACTGACCGCTCGGACGCATGCAGGTATGCCCCGGTCAACATCAACGGCAGACAGTGGGCTTACTCCTCCATTGCTCATGACGACCACACTCGCGCTGATCCGTGCTTCTTTTCCAGAGCGAGGTCGACACGGTCATCCCGCTCTCCGAACCGGTGCGATGCACCGACGGCACCACCATCTCGGAGGTCCCGGTCCCGAAGGGCACGATGATCTTCCTCAATCTACGCGGTGCAACACCAACAAGGCGCTGTGGGGCGAGGATGCGTGGGAGTGGAAGCCGGAGCGGTGGCTCAAGCCCCTGCCCAAGGCCGTCGAGGACGCGCATATCCCGGGGATCTATGCGAACTTGTTCGTCCCTCTCTGTGTGCTACGATTTTTCCTGCAGGGTGTCTGACGGAGATGCGACAGGATGACTTTCATCAGGGGCGGAAATGCGTGCATGTGCGTTTTCCTTACCAAGTCGACGTCGTCCTCAGCTGACTCATTCTCTTGCTTGCGTGTATCCAGCGGTTTCAAGTTCTCTCGGCTCGAAATGAGTGAGTTACACATTCCTCATTCGGCGTGCTCCCTCTCATGACTATTGCTGTGCTCAGAGATCGTCCTTGCCACTCTCGTGTCGAACTTCGAGTTCGCGCTCTCCCAGACTAAGCCCATCTTCTGGAACTTCGCAGGATCTCGTACCCAGTCACGGACCACGCGTGGTCGAAGCCCACGATGACCCTCAACGTCAGTCTCGCGCCTCGCTGCAGTTGAGGATGAAGCAGAGCATGATTCATCATGTAGCGCTATGCTGCGATATCGGTCTGCAAGCGCCAGTGTTACACTTACACAAAGTCCCTCCTCTCTTTTTCAGTCCCTTCCTGTGCATGGACATGGATATTGATGCTCAGTAACTTACCAATGTATTGTACGGGCCAATGCGTATAATGTGTAGCATGGAATTCGAGTCCAGTCCTCGTCCTCCGAATACTGTGGCGGTTCAAAGCAGCTGCGGAGCCATCCTTGCAGGACATGACGAGGATATGCTCCGGATCCAATCACCAACTTCGTGTGTGGGGCAGCGGACTGACATCTTTGCATACTTGGTAATCGTACATGTACTAGGCTCACTCCCGAGACCCCTTGCTCGCCATTGCTGAGCATACGTTTAACATCGAGTTAACGCTAAGTCGGAGTATAATGGAAGATATCCAGGGCTCACCGTTAAATGCTCATGCCGTCGAGCAAGCCCTGACGAATGACCGCCGGGGCATCAGTCTTGTTGGCCAGATAGATCGCAACTGTGGCCGGCTGATGCTTCTTCAACGTCGAGATCGACGTCTCCCTGTTGATTTGCACTTGAAGATTGTACTTCGACGGCACTGGGGGCTTCTTGTTGGGTTGCGGGGTAGTCATCTGTATCAACGTCAGAACAGCTCGAAGGCGGGTTGCAAATGATAACTCGGAAGGACTGCTGACCCCCTGCATATCCAGACGAAAATTAGTATCGTGGTATATGGTGTGCGGGGATTCGCTGATGTCCTTCAGCTTGTCGTCAGCAATGCCGTTGATGAAGGCGACGAGGGCTTTGGAAGCTTTTCCCATGGCTCTGAGGGTGTGGCTATCGAAAACGGATTAGCTTTCAAGAAGTCGAAGAAGTGTGAATGTGCAACGATGATACGTACTATAAGACGGACTCGCAAGAAGATCAAGATACGATGGCCGGGAGGGCGAGTCTGACCACATATTAGAAGTGATGAGCGGCCTTCATATATCCCCCCCTCCAAACGTCGCCACGTTCGCCACGACCCACAGGCGACAGCTGCTTACAGCTGCACAGAGAATAGAGGACGAGATTCATGGAAGAAAGAAGCTATCCAGCTGGCACTCCTGTGAATTTGCAGGAGGTCGGGGGCCGCTCGGACTATCATGTGGAGTATTGGCGATGCGGCGAAAACCTATCCCGGAAGAGAATGAGTACATTGTGAAAGAGAAGTTCAATTGCCTACTCTTGCACGGAGTCAGATGTTTCCCTACTTGGCGTGGTATGGAAGGAAGATGTCGTAATATATAGAAAGAAGGACTTCTGAGAAGGTATGGATCGCCCGGGAATAAGCCACTGTGATGCTCATCGCAGTGTGGCCGGTCCCTAGAAGACTTCAATAATCCAGAGCAGGTTAATTGAGTGCCATACTCTCGCACCAGGTGAGAGAGCAATGATTGGGTTATAGTCGGTTCAGCTGGAGAGGTCTGAGAGGAAGACAAGTCGCGGCAGTACTTGAGCTCCTCACTGCTCCTCGGCAACGGGCGGCCCGCCCGCGACAGTCACGCTCTGCCATCGCAATCAAGTCACCGACAGAATTCTTGCTGTCTCAAGACTCAGACCGACTCTCATTCAAACTTCAAAGCCTGGACTGCATAAAGCGGCACGCATCTCGACCGTCCTTCGAAAAACGACAAACACTCTGGTATGTCTCTCAACTCTCCCGCGCCTCGTCGCGACGTCCTCTGGGTGAAGGATCGCTTAGGACGCATAGAGCCAGCCTGGAACACAGAGCCCTCTCTCCTCATCCTCGAATCCATCGCGCGGGAGCACCTTTCCATTCCCGCGGACACCCCCTGTGCCATCTCTCCATCAGCCCGCTGCGCCTTCAATCAGCTATATGATATCGTCCACACCCCCGAGCGAGAATGTCTCCTCCGTGTCACGCTCCCTGTCGCGCCCCGCCTCAAGACCCTCAGCGAGGTTGCAACCATCGAATTCGTGCGCGCGCATGCATCACAACTCGTCCCTCGTGTACTAGCGTATGATCCCGACGTGCACCCACCAGAGCTTGGCGGGCTGGGCTTCGAGTGGATGATCATCGAGAAGATTTCCGGCAGCGTGCTCGAGCAGCGCTGGGGAGGTATGGGTTGGGATGCTAAGCTCTCCCTCGTCAAGACCGTCATCGGCGTCCTCGCAAAGCTCCATGACCACCCTCTATCCGGAATCGGGAACTTGTATCCGCCCGTTGCAGGTGCGGCCATTGATCCCACGGCGTCCGCTGCCCCTGCGCCCAGCTCCGAGTCGCAGACCGTCGGCCAGATTATGTCTATGCTGTTCTTCTGGGACGACCACTCAGACCAGGACGTCCCGCGCGGCCCATTCTGCTCGAGCCACGACTGGCTGGCTTCGTGCCTCCAGTTCGTCCTCAACGACGCCGCGAAGATCATCGATCGACGTTCCTGTGCTGCCCCACATGCCGATGCAGACGCAGACTCGGACGCGGAGGACGAGTTCGAAGAAGCGCAAGAAACGCACGCGCTCGCCTCTCGTCTCGCCCGCCTCCTCCCACGCGTGTTCCCCCCCGTGCCTCCCGACGCGCCCCAGAGCGGACGATCATCTTTCACGACGATCTTTCGTCCCAGAACATCCTCGTCGACGCGTCCGGGGCGCTCACTGGCATCGTCGACTGGGAGTGCGTCTCTGCGCTCCCGCTCTGGCGTGCGTGCACGCTGCCCTCGTTCCTCCTCGGGCGGCATCGCGCGGAGCGCCCCGACCCCGCGACGTACGGCAAGGCCGCGGACGAGGATGAAGCTGAAGGCAACCGTGACCATCATGTTGATGATCATGGCGCCGGAGAGGGGGATGGGGACTGGGGCGAGGACGGGCGCCCGAACTCGATGTACTTCGAGCACCTCCTGGAATGGGAGAAGACGCAGCTGCGCGCTGTCTTCCTCGAGGAGATGGCGCGTGTGCAGCCGGAGTGGGTCGAGGTGTATCGCGCGGGCGCGCTGCGCAACGACTTTTACACCGCGGTGATGTGCTGCGACGACGAGCTTCGCAGGCGGCGGGTGCGCCTGTGGGTTGATCAGGTAGAGGGGATGGTAGATGAAGAGCTCCAAGGCGACGGGCGCGGCACCGGATATGGATCCTTGAACAATATCTTGCGGTCGTGACTCGCCATAATCTAGGGTGTCGCCCTCCAGCGGGTGACCACTGTTAGCAGTTGATCCTTGCCCAAGGTGGCCCACTCCTTGGCGACGACCGTGACATGGTAGCCCTTGTCGAGGAGCGTCCATGCGGTAGTGAGACCGATGATGCAACCGCCGATGAGGATGCGGGGAGAGTAGGGGGCAGGGCGTGTGTGTGCGGAAGTTGAAAGATGTAGACGTGAGTAGTTGGAGTCCTACTAGACTGTTCTTCTTGTATTCGCACATGTAAGAAACACGGCAGCCGTTAGAAGAGCACGGAGAATATATGGCACTGGCTGTTTGGCAACGGCCGCTCAACTCGCACGTCCAGAAGGTCGCTCAGCAAGGAACCGGCATTGATAACAACACAAATGACATGAATGTACATAGTCCAAGCCCGAAGCATACCGTGAAGCACTTCGCTGTTCTGTCAAAGAATTCGTCGTCTACCCCTCATGACCAGCCGGCTCCTGGCTCTCGCCAACAGAAGGGAGCCAAGAGCCCGTGTTCGCCTTACGCTTCTTCTGCATATGCGTGGCATCCTGAGACGAGAGGCCTTGGGAAGAAGAGAAGCCGTTGTTCCCGCGAGGCGCCAGTCCCGCAATCTTGAACAAATCTATCGCGCTCTTCGACAAATCGCACTTGTCCCACTCGTCGGAGCCGATTTCCGAGAAGAGATCTAAAAGCTCGCGATGATCGTTCAAAGTCCTGTTCCCAGGAGGCGCAGACGAAGCCTTTCGAGTCTTGAGCGCGGCTCGTAACCGCTGGCCGTATTTGCCGCCACCTTGGTTGTTTCCTCTGGCGTCCTGTTGTTCCGCTTCTGCGGAACTGTTGGC
Source organism: Ganoderma boninense (assembly GCA_002900995.3). Classification (NCBI taxonomy): domain Eukaryota; kingdom Fungi; phylum Basidiomycota; class Agaricomycetes; order Polyporales; family Polyporaceae; genus Ganoderma; species Ganoderma boninense. Next base: position 1,679,675 of record CM035314.1, on the reverse strand, counting down.
GGGCTGCAGCTGGTCGACGATCGCGTACATGCGATCATACTCCGCCTTGTCAATGGTAGCGTAGTGTTGGGAATGGAGGCCGGCAAGCAAATCAAGCACGGCCTGGAGGGTCGCATTGCGTTCAACCGTGATGAAGGGCTCCGCAGAGCGCATGTGCTTGAACTTGGTGACGCTTCCCAAATGTGCACCATCTTCCGGTCGGATGATGGCGCGCCCGTATATGAGCCTGACGTGGTCCTCCAAATCCTCGGTCATGTCCGTTCTGTGGAAGCGGAGAACGGAGTAGTGGTAGACGTGGATGAATGACTCGATGTCGTCCGAGACCTCGTATGGCTTGCGCGGGTACCTCCCCAGCACCGCCGAGCGGAAGTACCAGGTTCCCTGATGAAACAGGAATCAGCAGCGGCTTACGGGAGACTCGGCGAACTGGGACGGGTGACGTACCGTGCGGTCAGGCTGCCTCGGTCCCGCATCAGACATATGCTCCTTGTACTTCGAGAGGTCCCAGTCACTCAGGATGCCTCTGCGAACAGTCTTGCTGCCCTCCTTGAACTCGTGAATCAGGATGTTGTTGAAGCTAACGTCCCGGTGGAGGACTCCAGCCTTCTCCCATGCATCCTTGTGAGCTGCATTCACACAGTCAATACAAATGGACCTATGGAACAACTCGTGGAGATGGACTCACCCTGTAGAGCATCCCGGAGGAGCTCCGCGAGCTCCCGGAAGTCGCTGAAGTCAGACAGCGGTCGGTACACGTCGGCCATAAGCATACGGTAGTGGCGGCGGGGATGCTGTGTACGGCCCCCGATCTTGTGGAGCCTCGTCTCTTGGTGGGAGCCATTTGCACAAACCACGTCTTCGAATGCGAGACAGGTCGGGACGCGTTCAGCAGCCCCACTCTCGCGCAGCCGATCGTACACCTCGTGCTCCGCAAGGATGCGTTTGTCGGCGTCCTTCACCCTCCAGCAATCCTTCAAGTAACGGAGGCACCACGACGTCTTGCCGCCTTCTTGCACCTTCTCGAACGCCACGTAGCCCCGCGTGCAACGTCCGAAGAGCGAGTGGGTCGCGAAGGAAGGACGGCCGACGAAGACCGTCCTGTTCTTGACAGAGAGCTGATGCATCGGCCACTCAAACGACTTCAGTTTCTTGCCCTCTGTCGCTTCGGGGTCCCAGGAGAGGGCGTAGTAGGCCTGCGCCTGGAGATAGGGGCTGTCCTCCTTGTCGGCGTACTCCCGCATGGCGCGGACGTCGGCATCCGCGGCGAGCGTCGCGCTCTCGTCGAACCCGCGTTCCTTGTTCGACATGCACGCAAGCTTCCAGAAGAAGATGTGAAGCTTCGGGTGGTCGGGAGAGCCGTAAAGGAAAGGTTCCGAGACCACTGCGCCCGAGTGGTCGGCGAACACGAGGCGCGTCTGGTTCTTGTAGATGTAGACGGCGAACAGATGCGTGCGGTGTTGGTGAGCAAGGATCTGGGCAAGGTACTCGAGGAACTGGCCGAGCGATTTCTCCCCGCCATCGGTGTCGTCGCGCACGAAGCGGGTGGTTGGGTTAGTGAACTCAAACGCACAGGCGGTGTGGTCGATCTTCGCCTCGAAGAATGCGACGAGATCGCTCCACGATCGGTGGGCGAGCCAGGCCTGATGAGCTTCGTTGCTCTCCTTCTCCTTCTCCTTCTCCGTCTCCGTCTCCTTCTTCGTCTCCTTCTTCGCCTTCCTCGCGCGTTTTTGCCGCTCTTCGGGAGTGAGCATAAGCAGTGTGCCCGTACGCTCGTTGTTGAGGTAGATTCCGATATCGGGCGTGGTGCCGTAGCTCTGGGACTTGCCCTTTGTACCCTCTTGGAGTGCCTCAGAATCCTCTTCCCCATCGGTGGGTTTCCGCTTGCGGCTGTTGCAATACTTGGACCCAGCGGAGGTCCGTGGCCGAGAGTCGGAGATGTCGCAGAATCGGATTGTCTCGCGCCCACCCTGACGGTCGGCCACCGACTTACCCATCATGCACTGCCTCACACTCCCTCAGATCGTGATCGTGAACATGCGGCGAAAATGTGAACCACTCACGATCATCGGCCCCAGGCCCGATTCTCTGGCTACCGTTTTAAGCTTGTCCTCGTCATAGTACGTGAATGCTGCCAGGTCTTCAGCGGTTGGCTCACCGCCGCAGTCCAGATAGGTCTTGAACATCTCATCGAGAGACACCTCGTGTAGGTTGTGTTCCATCTTTTCCACACCAGTGTACAACGGGCGGAGGTTCTTGTCTTGCGGAGGCTTAGGTCCGAGTTGAGTGGCGTTGATACCTGGCCGGGCGGGCGTGTGGTTGTGGTCCATGACATTATTGGCGAGGTTGGTGGGTGTCGCAGGGGGAGTGATATGACCGCGTTCGACGGCATCGGCGTCGTGGGGAGGATCGACAGGAGCGGCAGGAAGGGGATCGGGTTGAGAGTGGTTGAGCATGATGGTTGAAGTTGTTACTCACGAAGGGGGAGGAAGGAGGCTGTCCTTTTATATGGGCGGGCTTGGAGAATTATGCGAGGTTCCTTTGTTCGACTAATCAGGACAAAAGCACGCGAGACAATGGTAGTACTGGCGCTTCTGACCCAACGTACCGAGGTCGGGATCGTGGTTGAAACTTGAATGTCCTGTCATAATCACAATCGAGCCACTTCAGTGCCAACTCAAACATAGAGACGGGTAAGAAGAAATGAACTAGCCTACAGCTGCACGCAATGTAGCTGTGCACCGACGGTGCCCTCGCTGGTTGGGTTCTGGTTGGGTTCTGTGGTTGAACCACTGCTTGAAACCTGGCGCTCGATCATTGTTGTCACGCGCGCCATCGATGTCTTCAAACTCCGCTCGAGCGCCTTTGTGTGCATTCAGACTCAGCTCCCGCATGTGTTGGCAATGGAGGGCTTTGCGGGCGTTCTGAGTGAGTCGACGGTTGCATGTCTTCTCTTATGACCGCTTTGTGGTAACATATCCTGTACGTCGAAAATCAGAGAGGACTTAACTGCCTCCAAAGAAGACAGCCTCTCGGAGGTCTTGGCTCAAATGGGGTGCGCATTTTGCTTCTCTTTCATCTGAGTAGTACCGGCTCGATCGCGACTGACCCTCAGCCCCCACCGGCATGCCGGACAACCAAAGCATAGGACCTCTGATGCCCTTCCATGGGTTACACACCTTCTCGGCAAATCGCGAGGTCAATGCGGACGCCTCGCTTGAATCTAGGGAAGAACACGGACAGTGTACTCGTAGCGGTCGGTTACGTACACACGGGGCTGCTGATACATAAAGGGACGGTAACCCGATAATCATATGCACCCAGCCTCCTCACGGCAAAGCCATCTCGGTCGTCGAATAGTTCATACGATGGCATCTAGTTCCCAAACATATTTGCGGGAACTGACAAAGATGAGATACCCACGAGGCCCAGTGCCCGGAGCCCTCTCCGGCGTACTCATAACGGGAGTGAATGTTGGTACCTCACAGCACCTCCTACCATCCACCCAGAGCAGGAGTATCAAGCTGGTACCCCGAGTACGCCGCAGACGTTTTCACGGGCACGACCTAAATACTGCACACGACGACGGGAGGCAGGGAACGCGCGCACCCGCGTGCCAATTGACTCGGCGCTGGACATATTCGCCGACGTCGCGGCATGTCGCAGACTGGATCTTCTCTCCCGCATTCCCTGCGACGACGTGTTCCTTATCATCGAGGGAACACGCACAACGCGAGAGGCCCGAGAAAGTCGACCACACCCTCGTCACGCCGGTACAACGCTACGAGGTATCTAAGTGCCTCAGCGCAAAACGTGTGACTTGAAACTACGGTGTGGGCGGAGTCCCGCCCCAAAGCAGAGGTCAGACCTGCATCACGGAGCGGAGGATGTATGCAAGCGATACAACGATGACGTACCGCGTCAAACCAAGAGGTCCCTGTCGAAGATGTTAAGTTATAGAACACTCTCTGGCTTCGGATTCTTGAGAGAATATGTTGACGATAGGACCATGGCGCCCCTTGGTGATGCGCATACACCGGTTCCAATCAAGGCCTTCGAAGAGGTTGTGGACGCCCTGCCAGCGCCAGCGCCAGGGTAAAGTGGTATCTAAGACTCCTCGAGCGGCCCACCGAATCTGTTCGCTGGATATAGCAAGTCAGCGTCCAAACGAGGCCTCGGGCGGCACGGCCAGTGGAACCAGACGCACAAATCCGAAGGCACACCTAAGTGCGGATACGACGCCACAAAGCAGAAGGCGCTAGATGAATTGAAAGTGCAGAGACAGCTGCCAGAAACGGCCTCCAGTGCCTAAATGCGGCCGGTGTGCGACGGCCATGGGCAGCATCTCCGAACGTTGGTTTGTTACACCGGAGGGTCTAAGGGGCGGCTTGTCAAATTGAACTAGACTCAGTACTGGTGAGCACCCCCGGACGTCGGACGACATGGCTTCTCCACACTCCATCCCCAGATTCGTGGGCACTGGACAACAGATTGGCCAACGGGATACCGAGAGCCAATTTCCAACCGAGTAAAAAGCCCGAGTAGCTGCAGCCATATGTGTCCCGACCAGCGCGGTCCCGAGAAATCTCAAAGAGGAAAGAAATCTTAGCTCGCGCTCTACCCGAGTGCTCGGCCGACAGTGGCCTCCCGCCTTTCCGCGAGCGGAACGCGGTCGAGCGAGAGTTCCACTCCGCCATGAACGGGTCGCCTGCGAAGGGCAGCCGTGTCTTCCGCCCATCAAGTCAGCGTGGTCTTTGGCGTCCGGGGTGAAACAGGCGTAAGGATACACTTTCAAAATGAGGGCATGGAAGCTGTCCTCATTTTCCGAGATAAAGCAAAGCACCACAGCGTGATAAAGGTAAATGAAAACGAATAGTCGTTGTTACGAGCTCACCTTAGACTACTAGTGTAAACGGATAGCAGCTCCTGGTACAGTTGTCGCCGTATCAATGGCCCAGATTCTTCTGAGGTGTGGAATATTAATGATTCGAAGTCGCAATGTCCCGCCAAGTGCCCGCTGCGATGCCGTGTACGTATGCTAGTAGCCGAGGACCTCGCACGTTTCGTGGAAGGAGCCGTGGGCAGCGACGATCGGAGTTGTATGGAAGCCTGAGCACGCACATCGCAGGCCGAGTGCCGGAAGTGGGGAATGGTGCTGGGCGTGTTCTGGCGGAGGAGGCTGCGGACGCGAGTGGTGGAACGCGGGCAAGTACGTACGCCCCGGCGCCTACCCCACTCTCCCGCGCTTGGGGCATTGCCACTGGGCGCGTGCAGCGTGACTGTCGCGAGCTCGGGGCTCCGCCTCTTCCTTGCCTTCCTCCTCCTCTTCCGCTCCCTCTTATAGTCGTATTAGCTGAAACCGCGCTACCCGTTTGTGCAGACTTCGTTGTTGACGCTCACTCTGCTGACCGCCTTATAGACCTGACGAGCGTGCTATGATGGCGTCGTCACTGCCAGGCTCACGTCTCCGTCCCCGTCTCGTCCCATTCCTCCCCAGCTAGCCGTTTGGCTTCTCCGAAAATCAAAATGCAGAGCGGCTCGACATCAACAGAGAACAGCTTGAGGCAAGTCGATGAGGCTACCGTCAGCTCTGACATCGAGGACGAGTTCATGCTCCCAAAGAGGTCGTCCCTGGCCATCGTCATTTTTTCGAATGTGTTGCTTCAGGTATGGGTGTATTCATTCGCCTCGCAGTGAGTAGCCACTTACAATGAATGTTCTCCTCCAGAACACCTTCTTCATCGTCGTCTCCTCATCAAATGAATACGCAGAATACCTCGGCGGCTCATCCACCTTCTCCGGTCTGACCATTGGCATCCCAACGGGCGTCGGTTTCCTCACACTTCTTCCCCTTACATGGATCGACAAAAGTGAGTCGTGAATTCCGTGACTCATCCTTGTTGGGCTGCAGGCTGACGACTCTTAGCCGTCTACACGCGCCCGCTGCATCTCATGTGCGCCTCCATGCTCGTCGGAAACATCCTATATGGCCTCGCATACTATGCAAACTGGCTCTACCTCATCCTCATCGGGCGCATGGTATGCGGTCTCGGTTACACCTTCTGGATGTACAACAAGCGGTACTGCTCGGACCCCCGGATCGTCGGCGTCCGTCGGCGGACGACTCTCGCTGGATGGCTCGTCCTCTGCCAAGGGCTCGGCTTCAGCTCAGGACCTTTCTTCGGCGGTCTCCTGTAAGCCCTCGTCTCCTTCGCGTGCTAGGCTCCCCACTGACCTGACCCTACCTGCAGGTACAAGGTTGGCTTCGGCAACCGGATCTTCAACGGGTACACTAGCCCCGGCTGGGTCATGGCCGGGTGCTGGCTCCTGTTCTGGATCGCCGCCTGCATCTGGTTCGAGGACGTTCCCCTGGAGGCGCGGAACAAGCGCACCTCTCCTCCCCGCTCCATCCCCTCCCCCGTCACCCGTGCCGGCTCGTACGAGGAGAAGAAGGACGACGTCGAGGCCGCGATCCAGGAGGCCAACCTCACCGCCGCGTCCGCCCCGCGGCGCGCGCCCTCGCCGGCCCCGCAGCACCACCGCCTGACGATGACGCGGTACCAGAAGGGCGTGTGCGCGACGATGTGCTGGTTCGCGATGACGACGTTCTTCATCCTCGGCGCGTGGGAGGCGAACCTGCCCATCTACACCGCGTCCGACGACCCCTCGAACCCGTTCAACTTCTCCCCCTACGCCGCGGGGAACCTCATCGCGCTCGGCGGTATCTGCACGATGCCGTTCCTGATCGCGAACCTCGCGCTCGCGCGGCGCGTGCAGGACCGGCACACGCTCGCGATGGGCACGTCCGTCGGCGTCGCGGGGCTCCTGCTCGCGGTCGGCATCATCCAGGGCCGCAGGGTCACGTTCGGGACGCTGTGGTTCGCGTGGTTCCTCATCGCGCTCGGGTTCAACGTCGCGAGCACAGTCACGCTCTCGCTCATGTCGAAGCAGCTGCCTGGCGAGTGGAACAACCGCATCAGCCTCATGATCCAGTACAGCAACTACACGGGGCGCGTCACCGGCGCGGTGTTCGGCGGCGCGGGGGTCAAGGTGGGCATGATCAAGTACATCGGCGTGCAGCTCGCGTGCGTCGTGGTGGGCTACATCATGTTCATCACGCTCTGGAGGCACATGAAGGCGAAGACCGGGTGAGGGCCGACTCTCGCTTCCCTCTCCCGCCATTGGCTCCCGTCTGGACATTGTCGCTCTCACAATACCAAACGTCGTTTTTCCGGTCCCCGCATCCGTCTTGTACACTCATCGTTAAAATGTTCTTAGTTACACGGTTTCACGAGTCGAATACGACCCAGCATGTCATCACGATAGATTGTAGTTCCGTAGTCTATGTATCGATGTAGCAACAATGTGCCATTTGTCACATTCACGCGCGGGGCAGCGAGGCTTCGTGGATTCACGGCCCTCCGAGATAAGGACCCCGCTGATGCCGTTACCAGCGGCGACTCGGAGCGGCGAGAAGCTCATCATGATTCTCCCTGACGATTCCATGCTCGAAGTTTTGGAGCCCCGTTCAAGTGTCCGTTATCAACGAGCTCCGCGGTCATGACCCAAGTTATGGTCGCTACTGGTGCGCAAATGGCGTCCGGACCTTCCATTTAGTGCCGACGTTTAAGTCTGAGTATATTCTTGACTCGGACTGGGCGGGGCAGAGTTGATTACCAGAGTGAAGGCCGAAAACGTTGTCGGACGTCAAACAGTACCGACTTATCGTAGTACTAGTACTACCGAGAACACAGTGGAAGGAGCGGTCCCCGGTAAGTACTACGCTACCGTGCTCAATGCAAGCTGGGCCGGGGCGCCAACAAGCGTGCATCCCTCTCGTTTCTCCAGAACGTTAACCTCACGGAAGTTGCCTAAGCCAGTAAATGCGTAGGAACACTTGGCTAACCACGGGTCGTTTATGCAACACAATATTACGTCTACGATTGGCCAGAGATGAGGATGTTCGAGCGCTGCGGCGAAGTCATTTGACATCCTGCACACCATATCCTGTCAATTGTCCTGAGTGCGGCGATTTCCACAAATTCAAACCACTCAACACAGATCGGATGGCTGACCTCTGTGTGTGTATTCTCTCTGAATTTGGAAACCCCGAACAACGGATGCGAGCGGGGATAGCGCCAAGAACAGACGGGTGAAGAAATAGGACTGCCACGTGGCGACGGAGTCGGCCGATCTTGCCCAGAAGGAACTCGCTCCTTGTTTGGACACGCTCATCATCCTCGCTCCGTCGCTTCATTTTCCATCGCCCTGGTTGTCTTCGACCATATTCCACGACTAGAATGACCTAGTCTGTTACTGTTTCCCTCGCTTTCAACGTCTCGTCATCTTTCTTGCCTCCTCCAGCGACTTCTGTGGCATGCGGAGGTCACAAGCTTGTCGCGCATCGAACGCAGCTATCTGCACATCCTCCCGACTTCTACACATATGAGACATCATTATCACGTGTCAATGGGCGTGCTCGGATGGAGACTCGTGAAGAGGTTCCACATTCCTGTCGTGCATGACCCGCATTCAGTGGGTCAAAATTCCTGTGCCATGACGAGTCAGTCGGTCAAAACGTGAGATGAGTGCCATATCCCATAGTTTTTCATGAGCTCAGGCTAGGCTGCAGCCTCGAGATGCGTTCCGTCTCCATCCATTCCGGGGTGTGCATTTCCTGACATGTTGTATGGTCAGGCATCTCTCAGAAGAGAACAACACGATCTCGGTCGAAGAGTTCGAGTGCATCTCGCGCATGCGCTCCACGTCGTGCCTGCACTCCGTAAATCCTCTATTCGATTTCCGTGTGAGACCCGCGGTTGATCCTGGTAGACGTTAACAGCACAGATGGGCGGGACAGTTCCTCCGATGCCACACTTACGCTACATATTACGCTTGCCTATCATGTTGCTCGTTCCTTTGGTACAACAGCTCTGCGGAGCCTCGCATACTACAGTTACGGACTCGAACCACATATTCGCCTAGACTTCCTGCCTTTCAGTTGCTCGTCTCCTATCCCTTTCTCGCTCAGATCTCCCCAGCGCAGACATGCTCCAGCCAGTCAGTGTCGCTGCGCACGGTGGTGAGGTTCTCGTAGCCGTCCTTAGTGATGACCACGACGTCCTCGATGCGCACGCCACCGACGCTCTCATACCGCTTCAGCACCTCCTGGTCGATATGCTTCGAGTCACGCACCGGCGCGATCAGGTGTGGCGAGAAGTAGCATCCCGGCTCGACAGTCTAGTAGTATAACTACCCGATTAGCCTATTGCTCGAGCTCCGAGTTCCGTTCGTGAGCACCACTCACCACGACCATGCCCTCCTCGAGCGGCAGCCGTAGCCTCAAGTACGTGTAGAACGACTCGTGCCCGAGCACAGGCCGCTCGATCGTCGGGTTCACGTCGGGCTTGCTCGCGCTCGGCACGTCGTGCACGTCGAGCCCGAGCGAGTGCCCGAGGCCGTGCGGGAAGAATGCCGCGCTGACACCGCTCGCGAGGATCGCCTCCTCCGAGTTCCACGAGCCAGACCCCGGGGACTCGGGCGTCTTGAAGATGCCGAGCTGCTGGAAGCGCCGCACGAGCGTGCGGTGGCAGAGGAACTGCACGGCGTCCCAGTGCAGGCCGGGCTTGAGCACTTCCATCGAGAGCTGCGATGAAGAGGACCGAGAGTGCTAGGTCAGCGGACGGACTTTGCGCAAGGGCGGGACATACCTTCTGCATCTCGAGGACGAGCTCGTAGATGGCGCGCGCCTCGGGCGTGAACTTGCCGCCATTACCCACAGGCATGGTGCGCGTGACTGGGAGGCATGTTAGCGGGATCCACTTCAAGATGTGTGAGGAAGGCACTGACTGTCTGCCGCATAGCAGTTCCACTCGCACCCAGCATCGATCAGTAGGACCTGCGGATCGAGCACACGCTCGTGGTCATGCGCGAGGTCGTTCGAGTTGCAATGATCGTGTGGGCCTACAGGGCCCCACGCGAACTCGCGGTCGTTGCAGCAGTAGTGCAGCGTCGACGCGCGCGTCGATGCTGCGACGATTGGCAAGTACGCCTGGTGCTCCGCCCTGCCAGCTGGTCAATAGCTGTATACAATAGCATAATACGTGATGGTAGACCTACCCTTCCCTACGGCAAGACGCGACGAACAACGCCTCAGCCTTCATATTCCTTCTGGATGAGCCATCGCTGGGGAGGAGCGGGCGCTCGGTTCCCGCGCCTTTGCCGCGCGTGATCTGCCCAAGCACACCTTGCCCGAGGACGCGCATGACCGTCTCGTGAGCGCGCGAGCTTATCGCATTCGCGCGCCGGATGAGCTCAATCTCCTCGGCATCCTTGAGGAGCCGGGCGCGGTGGAGCGCGGACAGGAGGTAGTCCTCCGTAATGTTAACGTTCGCAGCGGCGAAGACGGCCGTGTACTCCCCTGCGATCTTGGGGAAGAGCGGCGATGTGGGGAGGGTGTGCACGATCGCGCCTGGGAACGCCTTGACATGCTCTTGGATGGCGTCGGGGAGTGCGGCAGGATGTGCGATGCTCGTGGAGTCGTACATCGCCGAGGCCTCCTCTAGCGATGGAGGAGGCACGGACCACATGAGGTCAGCGAGTTCAGCCTTGGGGATGAAGAGCTGTGTGGAGGGCGTGTTTGCGAGGGAGGTTCCGTTCTGGAAGGTCAGCAGGGCGTATGACGATGGGACCTTGCATCCCGTGAGGTAGAAGAAATTCGACTCCTAGGAGTTTCAATTCCTATCACGATCAATGTTTGCTCTTTACCACAGACAAATGGGGCAGCTGACCTGCCGAAAAGGCATCTCGCGGTCTGTGTCATTGCGGAAAGGAGTTACCTCTCCCGCCAAGAGAACGATTTGGGGCTACATGAAGGAGATTAAACGACGCAGTTCGACGAGATGATCCGGTCGTCGATACCTTGTTCTGCTCAGTGGCAGGCAGCAGCTCGATGAGCTTCGTGAACGTCTTCAATACGTGTTGGGAAGCTGAAACGAATGGTGAGGCACAGGCGTTGTATCATGTACGTTAGAACGAACCAGGATACGATTTGGTGGCCATTCTAGCGATGTATGTAGCCCAATAGAACGGTCCAGTAATTGTGCTTGATCGTCGTGGTCGAGCGACGAGAGCGGAGTGAATGATACCGGACGGAACTTCTTGCTGTGCACGCTCCGGGCCGTCGGCCCGGAACAAACAGACTGAGTAAACGCCGGAGGTCAAGTTAAAGTGAAGCTTGAGGCCTGAGGTTTTGGTGGGATCTTTGCCAACGTCTTCACGATTCCCCAACGGTCGAGAGAGGAGACGGTCAGAGATTTCTACTGCCACCTATTCTCAAGCCAAAGACCGTCTATCTGTCACCGTGGACGTGAGAGGGGATTGTCTCGAACCTAGACTCGCACACAGGTTCGTGGCATGTACATACTCATGGAGTAAGTACTCGTAAATACCACGTACAAATCGACATGGGGCCCGACTCAGTGAGCAATTGTACTATTACGCTGGCTGATCTTCGGTGCACAGATGTTTCCATGCTAAAACCAGAGCATGATAGCGAAAAGCTACAGTAGTTCGAACGAGCAAACAACGCCGAAATTATCACTCTTGCTTGAGTCCGCAAGCCATGTCGATGGCCCTCTCGTGAAGCTCCATGACACTGCTCGTAAGTAACCAGTCAAACTGCTCTCGGAGCGCTTTCCCGACTTCTTCGAGACGTTGGGACGAAAACCCGCCTGCCGCGCTTTGCTTGGCAGTCACGTCTTCCCAGCCGAGGGTGTTGAAGTGGTAGAGAAGGCCGGTCTTGCGGGAGCGGCGGAGCACCATTTCCGCGACCGGTCGACGAAGGGTGTCATAAATATAGAGCGCAGCGGGGATATTTTGGGCTGTAATTGTAGGCTGGGCAATGATGGCTGCGAGGATGAAGCCATCCTGCCCAGGAAGAAACCCCGCTAGTCTCAGCAGAACTGATGGGTGAGATACATATGGGGATATACCTCCAGTGCCTGGCTTGCCCCTGCGCCGAGGTGAGGAGTCATGGCATGCGCCTAAGTGAAAGATACGATTGTCGGACTCATCATTTCCGTGAGGGGATATAGACTCACCGCATCGCCTATCAAGGCGGACCTCCCTCTCACATATGTGGGGAGCTCCCGGACGGTATGTACGGCCCAACATAGAGGCTTGTCCAACATCTGTAGAAATTAAACATAAGAACCTTCGCTACTGGCCATGTATTCGTTGCTGAAAAGCAAGGCCGCAAACGTACCTCGATGATGGGCGGTACCTCAGGTGACCACTCTGCGAAATGTTCTTTAACCTTATCTCCCGTCGTTGACGAGACCCAAGGGCCGTCGTACACGGAATCCTCACGTCCCGGGTGGTTGACGAAGGCAGCAATATTCAATAATTCTCCCCTGTTGATTGGATACTGAACAATGTGCTGCAAAAGAATTTCCACGTCGATGGAGCACAGATGAATATTCAACAACTTTCAGCTCACCTTGTTCTTTCCGAGCAGCTGAAAGGATGGAGAGGCGTATCAGGACGTACTAGCGCATAGAAGTCGTTCAACTCACGAACACAGGAGAACACGGGCTCTCTAAACCTGAAGACCTCAATGCAGCTGTCGATATCAGGCCGCGATGAGCAATCTGTCCGGACCACACGGGGTCGACCATCGACCGCAGCCGTGCAGAGTCCTCCATGTCCCCACGTATGCGTGCTTCGTCCGCAAGCGTGTTGAACATTGATCGCCTCACTGCAGATCGTATGCCATCGCTACCAACAAGCACGTCGCACTCGGCTGAGGTGCCGTCGCGAAACTGTAGGACGATGGGTGCCTCGGGTTTTGTGGGTTCGGCGTAGGAGACAAGGCGTTTCGAGAAGTGGATGGGTATGTCGGGACTGAGGTGCTTTGATAGGAGTTGCTGCAACACAGACCTGTGGAATGTGTACACTTGAACATACTTATCAGCCCAGAGTCGTTCTCCGCGGAACGCTTTGGACCACGTACAGGTTGGAGGGAGTTGCGAGAAGTCGACGGGTTCTGCTTCGTCTGCTTTGCGAAAGTTGACAGGCTGAGCTGGTGCCGTCTGAGAGATGAGTCTGGAGACTAAACAACAAAGGAGAAGTAAAGACGAACACCCACCTGTTGGGTTGTCACCCCCGGAGACCTGCCGGAGCTCGTCGCCAAGTCCAAGGTACTCTATAATTTCCCACATTCGTGGCCACATGCCCACTCCCGCTCCAATCTCGGCCAGCTCCGCCGTGGATTCGTAGATATCGACCTGAACGTCCTGGTAGCTTTTCTGGAGGGAAATGGCGAGCAATAATCCTCCTAAACCAGCCCCGCTAATGCGGGCAAGGGTATTAGCGGGGCAATCTTTTCGAGAGCAAAATGACGTTCACATAATGGCAACGCGAAGCCGGGGGAGAACCGTCACTGCTTGGGACATGTTGTTCGAAGGGGAGGGAGCGACCTGATAGTGCTCCTCGTATCGCGGCTCCCATGGTTCTGTATTTCAATATGACTGACTGGATGACTGCGCTTCGAATTTGAAACCGCGCTCCGAAACCTATCAGAAATCATGGGCTGGTGATCCATTATCCATGAAATGAGGAGCAAGGAGACTCCAACGACCCGGGTAGGACAACACACTGTGAGAATTGAAGAAGGGGTTCTTGAAACTGACATCAAAAATTACTGGCGAGGGTCATCGTTGGCCCGCTGGCGTAGTCGAAGGAGGGCTCACTATAACCCGTCGTGATAATGCTCTGATTCACTACATGGCATAAGCGAAAACTTCCCTATGAGATTCTGGCCGCATACCCTGTGTGGCGCATGAATTATCTCGTATGGCGGCCCGTGCTGAACATTTTGTGCGTCAGCATATGGCGGGGCCAAGTGACATACAATACCCACCAGGTCGCACAACACGTCATTTGGGATCTGGAAGAACCAGATGACTGCCTTGGACCACCTTGGGTGAACGTGGTTGGGGCCGCACTGGAGCAACATCCTTGCGTTCTTCGAGCCCTATTTCCCTTATAGACGTCCACCTACCCACTAGTACAAGTGAGCTGGCAGGACTCTCAGCCTGAGCGCGACGATCGACACATACCAGAGTGACTACAGGTCCCAAAGGTGTTGTCTAGTCGGACACCGTCTTCTTAAGGGAGTATACATCCGGCATGAAAGTATGTCAAGGAGAGAGCCAGAAGATCGAACATTGACATTGTTGAAACGGTTGAGCAGAAGAGACAAGAGACGCCGTTGATTTCGCGACTCGGACGACGTGGCTGTGCTTTATCCGAACCAACGACCCTGAAGTTCCCGATTAACAAACCGGGGACCTGGCTGTTATCATCGATGTATTTCGCCACTAATCCTCTAGATGACCTTCTATCCTCATATAGATCTACAGATTCCAGCCAGTTTTCGCCGAGCCCATTCCATGATACCAGTACGCTCCGCTGGTGGCGAGCCCCAAGGTGTTCTGCTGTGAGTGACTACGTTCGTTCATAGCCCATTCCATTCCTCCAAGTCAGTTATATCAAGCGAAGGTGCCCTCCAGCATACCCATGGCCTTCACCCGCGTCTCCATAAAATCACCCTTCATCACCCAATCCAGCTTCTCTTCCAGGCCCTTGCCCAGCACTTCAATCATGTCTTGCGAGTAGCTGCCCGCCGCGCTCTCCTCCACCGACACCTTGTCCCACCCGAGTTCGTGGAGGTGGTAGATCGAGCCGGCCTCGTCAGAGCCCCGCTGCACCCCCTGCGAGAACGGGCGACGGATGATATCGTAAATCTTCAATGCCTGAGGCAGGGTCTCAAGGGTGACGGCGTCGTGGGAGAGGAGGGACGAAAGGACAAGGCCGTCCTGCCCGCGCATCAGATGTAAGTTGCCGCATGGCCCTTCAAAGTGGTGCGAGAAGAAGAAGAAGGTATCGTAACTCACCTCGATCGCTTGACCTGCGCCAGAACCTTGGTGGGGTGTCATCGCATGCGCCTACCATTCAGTGTCCAATCAGTCGATATTCTAGCCACGTAATGGCGAGAGCCTTACCGCGTCGCCGAGAAGAATCGCCCTTCCCTTGACATAAGTCGGCAGGTGCCCGACCGTGTGGACGGACCAAAGCGTCGGCTTCACCATCGACTACCAGTCACGCGTGCTTGTCAGCAAAGATAGAATGCAGACTTGTAGGATGTCCTCTTACCTTGACGAGAGTGTGCGTAATTATGTCCCATCCAGCGAATTGCTGCTCGACTTCCTCTGTCGTCGCAGTCGTGACCCACGGGCCATCGTACGGTGTTCCTCTCGCCCCCGGCGTATCGACGAAGGCCACCACATTGATGATCTCTCCGCCAGATATTGGGTAGAACACGACGTTCTGTCCCTCACCTGTCAGTTGATCTGTGTACCCCGGCTCGAAGGATCGCCCCTCACCTTGTGCTTTCCGAGCACCTAAATCACGAGCCGCATGGTGCTCAGCAATAGTTTGACGAAAGAAACAGCATGAAATAGATTTGAAGCTCACAATATGCGGAATGCGCGCGAGCTTCAGCACATCCTCTGCCAAGTCCTTCGTCGGGACCAAACCACGATAAGCGACAGTCCCTGACCAAACCGGGTCGTTCAACGCCTTCAGGCGTGCCGCCTCCGCCGGATCTCCACGGGCTTCCGCTTCGTTCGCAAGGTTCGTGTACATCGTGCGGCGGACCGCGGATTGATCCCGTCGCAGCCGACAAGAACATCGCAAGTCGCCTGCGTTCCATCCTGGAACTTGAGCACCACCGGGTTCCGGTCGGACGCGGGTTCAGTGTACGATGCGAGGCGCTTCGCGTACTGGATTCGGTCATAGGCACGGAGGTGTCGCGCGAAGAGCTTCTGGAGGTTAGCCCTGTGGAATGGGTACACTACAGCACTCTCAATTGGCATTTACAGTAGTATAAATGGTGGACGACTTACGACCCGGAGGAAGCGTAGTGACGTCGACGGCAGTCAGCTCGTCAGACTTGGTAAAGACCGTAGGAAGAGCTGTGTATTCGTTCATTTGAGTCAGCGCCTCTCGTCCACATCATTAAAGCTGAGCTACACTGACCTCCCGAGCGGCCGGCGCCGCTGATCTCGAGCAATTCATCCTCGAGTCCGAGGTACCGGACGATCTTCCAAATGCGCGGCCACATGGCGACGCCTGCCCCGACCTCGGTGAGCTCGCGCGCGGACTCATATATGTCTACCTCGACGGCGTCCGGCGCGTGCTTCTGCATCAGGAGCGCGAAGATGAGGCCGCCAAGGCCGGCGCCGCTGTTCAAACAAAAGATAGTGGTCAGTCCGGAGTAGTAGTAGTAGCATTCTGCATGCCTCTGAAAGCTCCACGTACATGATTGCGACGCGGAACTTGGCTGGGTTGCTGACGGCGACTGGCATGTTGCTATGCTGAGACCTACAAAGGCGAGTGAGAAGTAGAGTGGGAATGAGGGAAGTTAAGTTGATGCGAGCGTTCGTGTTGGGGCCCCAACCATGCCGTCCCAGCTGACCTTTATACCACCCTAGTGGAAACCAGAGGCCAGACACTCGACACAGTGCCTCAAGGAAGAAGTCGCTAACGGCCAGACCGGCCGAAGCAAGCACCGTCGAAGAAGAAGCCTTGACCAGCGATGCGCCCTCCTCTCCCTCAATCGGCATGCAAATGGCCTCTCCCATCTCCCGAGAGCATCCCGCCACAGGATCATGAGGGGCGGGCCCACATCCTCCCGAGACTCGTGTTCGGTGCGGGATGTGGATGTAGGCTTCTCCCGCTTATGAATAGAATGGATAAGGAGATCCACGTCATATGCTCTTTTTTACACACGCACCAAGCTCATAAGCCGTCGGTACCCAGTACAGCACACGGCGGCGCGTGCGGATCGCAAGAAGTGGTGATCGGGGAAACGAAAACTGGGCGGCATCCCAAAGCAGAGATTAGGTTCTAACTGTCCTGAAGGTCGACATACATGAACGCCTAGGAAATGGCATAGATGACGGTGTTGAGAGGACACGTAGCGCCGACGGACGGACTGGAAGACGATGTCGGCATTCAACGTCTAGTACGTTGATTTTGGAATTATGGCAATTATGTCTCCAGAACCCACATGAGGCGCTAGAGCGGCGTAAGCGGTAGGAAATACCGATGCGACGCGATCGGCACGGCTGACCTCTGGACGCATTCGGTGTTTTTCTATACAAGTCTCGTGAGCTCCGGGCTTATTCAACGGATGGGATGTGGGAAAGAAAGGACTCACAGAGCTGCCAGGCTCCCGCCGGTGAGCTAATGGATAGGTTTTGCGAACTGTGATCAAAGGAAGGCTTGTTACGTTCAGGCTCTACGAATTCGATTGTTAAGTATGTCTGCCGGCGACGCGGTGACTGAGATAGTACGATCATTGAACCGAGTTGACGAAGGTCGCTAGCAACAAATGTGAGCCTCGTTTGACAGGAACACCCTGGAGAGCCAGACGTTGATGAGAACGAGCCATGAAGAAGCTCGTTGGCAAAGTGAACTGTCCACGTGCATATGAATGATGGTTAGGGCCACCCACACCGACCAGAACGTTAACAGCCTGTTGAACGCACCAGAGGTGACTCTATGCAAAGCTATCTCGCTTGCGCCGACTTCTCCGAAAACCATGTCCAGCATCGGCCAGCCAGGTTAGCTTCCCATTCCACTGACGCTGCTTAATGGCTGCTGAGAAAACATGGCGGCTCATACAAAGCCCAGTACGAAAACCACAGTCAATGGGAAGGATGCGTTAAGCATTCCAGGCCGACCTGTTCCAGCTTGTCGATGACTCTCGTGAACGCAGATATCTTGCTAGTGACGAAACGAAAATGAACAAATGCGCTGACGTCGGGGTCCTTGCCTGGTAAGCCCACGGTCGCCGCTCGGAGTGGGCGCAACTGTAGATGCACAGTTGGCCTGTGTATGCGTCGGAATATAATCAACGAAAACGACATGAGTCTACTGTTACGAGCGATAGTAGAAGTACTCACCATCGGGAAATGTGATAGCACATACATGTAGGCCTGCTAAGCCTCCGCTGCATGTGAGTGTGCTGCGTGGAAATATTGAAGGAAATGCACCTCGCGGGACGCAGCTCACCGTTCCCCAGCTCGAAAAGGTTCGTCCCTGCGAACGCATATTGGCGCGACAAGGGGTTTAAAATCTACATCTAAGTGTACATGATGCCAGTTGCTTCGTATATGCGCGACCAGAAAACCCAGAGTGTAAATTACAACACGGGACACAAAATGTAACCCAAGAAAACAGAAAAACAGCCCCCGACGTACTCGAACACCTTCCGCCCCATGGCAAGCGGGTGGATGTCTTGTGATAACCTTTTGGAACCTGCATGCTGCGCTGCCGAGCAGCACCTCAGATTCAAGCAGAATCCTCTTCGCGACTGGCAGTGTCCCGCAGGCCCACTCAAACCCCACCACGGGGTCCTAACGGTCTGTGAACATACCCGGCAAGTCCTTCATCTCGAGCATGATAACGCCCGCCTCCTCGAGCTCGCCCTCGATCTCCCTCTCGACCTCCGCGGCGGTGGTGACGAGCCCGTGGTTATGGTACTCGATGCGGTCGTACGTCGCGTGGGCGCCACGCACGAGGAGGACCTCGTTCCCGCGGCTGAGCGCGGCGCTGCACGTCGCGCGGATGCAGAAGTCGCTCTGCATGCCGATCATGATGATCTCCGCGGTCGCAGGCACGATGCGGTCGAGCGGCGTGCCCGAGAACGCGTTGTTCTTGCGCTTGTCGACGACGAACTCGCCGTCGCGCGGCTCGTGCACGAGCTCCCACCCGGCCGTGCCGCTCTCGTCCGGCTCGCCGGCGTCGCCGCAGTTGCGGATGTGCACTATGCGCGGTGGGGGCACCGCGGTGCGTGCTTTGGCGAGGATAGCGGCGATGTTGGGGCCGACGATGGCCCCTGCGGGGACGCCGGCCGGGGGATCTGCGAGCATGTTGTGCTGGACGTCGACAACGACAAGGACGCGCTTTGGGTCATCATGAGCGCGGGTGAGGAGGTCCTTGAGATGAGCTGCATCGGAACATGTGTTTGGGGGATATTCAGACATGGGAAGAGGGACTAGGATGAAGAAAACGGCCAGTCCGAGAAGGTCAGACTGAACGGGGGATGTTCGGGATTGGCACAGTTCTGGAAGGCTCACTGTGGGGCTCGGTTGGGCACGCTGATACGACTTAGCAAGTAATGTTCTGTGCGTTCTCGGTGCAGAAGGACCTGTGCAAGAACAAGAACAGAGCGAGCGAGGACTTGGACGAGGCGAGGGTCGGTGCAGACTCCGGGAGAGATCTGTTTGGGCATGTAGGCGCCCATTTCATGTCCTGCAGAATCGTAGATCGCTGATCGATCGCGACATGGTCGACTCCGCCACTCGGCGCTCAGCTAAGACCCAGGCCTGACTTGGGCCTCACCCAGGCCAAGAATATTGCCCCGCCCCCACTCCAGCACCATGAATATTGACTCTAGATCTCCCGAGAACAACTCGCAAACGGTGCTGATTTGAACATCTCTTTACATAAACATATCTTGCGCCTGCCATCCCGAGTTGCATTCGCACAACATTAATGCAGCGGCATCGAACGTCTTCCGAGGGACATCATGACATTGGTGCTGCGAGCTTCCAAGTGTACGACATCGAAGTCTGTGACTTCTCCAAAGTCAAACGAGCTCAACTTCGCCCCGAAGCAACAAATGCTCCACAACGTGGTACGGCGTCATCGATATTTCCCCCTTCTTCATCTCGGTCGATGCTCCACTAAATGCGAATGGAAACATCAGCGCAAGCCGAAGAAGATCAGACCCGAACGCATACTCGGGTAGTCGCATCGGCGGGCAGTCGGCCAGTGCACGCGCGATGACTGGTCGTTGTTTATCCGGGGAGGGAACTGGGAATCAAGAGTCAAAGGTGAGCATGCATTTCTTCGAGGGACATGATTTGAGGTACATACCCATAGGTGGCATGAACACGATGTTTTCCTCTATGGACTGCTGTTGTTCTGGAAGACTCTGCAGAACAGACTGCTTGAAGTGATATTCCACCAACCGTGAATATCTGCAGAAGATAATGTTGCTATTAAAAAGAAAGCAGAACAGGAACAAGCTGCTCGCCCACCTATTTGCATGCTCGAGCTCAGCTCTAGACAATCGCCCATGCATATCCGGTGTGGAACTGATGTGCCGCGCATACTTTTCTATCTGTACATTACATCCGACATCAGCCCGTGAAGACAAAGCGCGAGCATAGAGCTACGGACCTTGTGCAATCGTGTTCGAATGTACGAACGCACCACGAACTTGACGCGCTCAATCTCTGTCTGCACAAGCATGATCCGGAAGTGCTCCTCCTCTGAAGAGTCCGGGTCAGCCCTCAAGAGCTCGACGTCGTTCGACTACAGCTGCACTCCGTCAGCATCTGTCCTGGCTGCGTGGTCCGTAGAAGCCATCCGACCCCCGTGCTCTTCCACAGTCAACATTTCGAAGTGGGCCGGAGATAATTCCTTGCATAACCACTCCGCAGAAGGCATAGGGACCATGATGAACCACAACACCACTGCCCTCTCACCATGGACAGAAAAAGGCACCCAAAAACTCACCTGCTTCCGGACATGGTCCAATATCCGTCCCAGGAGCATCTTCTGGCCAGGCAAGATGTCCGGCGAGTGCCTCTCGTTCATCCAATGTCTTATGAGCTGCTGGAATGCTGTCTCCTCCGCCACGTCCTGCCCCATAGCCGCGACGTGGGCAGCCCCTGCAGGCCGAGGGAATCCGGGGTCTTCACGCATGTCGACGTCGTCCTCATCGTCGGGCGCGGCGCGAGCACGATCGATGAAAGACTCAGAGGGCCCTGCATCATCACCCATGAATGCGTTGAAATCGTCATCCCAGGAGGCCATGTCTGAGGCGGGCTCGCGATAGAGGGGAAGCAAGGGGTGGACCGATGAGAGTTCTCGGGGCGCGAGGTGGGGGAGTGGAGACAAACCGTGGACGCGTCGCGCGTCGCGTTTACAGGCGCGTAAGCGCTAACCGACGCCACCTTCGAATTCAGGGCAAAGAATTCCGACGTTCATAGACGAGCCGACCTTTATTCTGCGACAAGAAATTCAATTCCGAAGAAAAGTGAAAAGGTACAGCAGCGAGAGTAGAGAGGATACAGTGGACAGCACTAGCGCCGCAAGTCTCTACAGTACAGAACATCGACTCCATCCCTGGCTCGTCCTCCACTTTGACATACTCGTACAACAGACACAAGTGCTCGTGCTCACCCCATCCCAGCTCTCCCCTCCTGCGCTGACTGCCTCATCTCAGCCCTCCCAATCGTCATCATCCTCGTCCCGTCGCCTTCTCCCCCTCCCCCCACCGTCCTCCTCGTCCTCCTCGACGTCCATCTCGTCCCGCGTCTCCTCTTCCTCCTCTTCCTCCTGGACCACCTTTTTCTTGCGACTCCGCCGCTTCGGCTTCCCCTCGCCGTTCTCGCCCGCCTTTTCCTTCTTCTCCTTCTCCTTCTCAGCCTTGTCCTTGTCCTTGTCCTTGCCTTTGCCGCGCTTGCGCGCGCGCGCCTCCGCGTTCTCCGCCTCCACGTCGATCGTGCCGCCCGCGGACGGGTCCGGCACGGCCTCGACGATCTCCTTCAGGAAGTCGAGCATGTCCACTGTCTCGATCGCGTGCTTCCTGCAGCCCATCGGGCGGAAGGGGAGGATAGCAATCAGACAGGTGGTACGGAACACGGCAGCGGGGATTGGGAGAGACGAGACAGAGGGGAAGGACGACGCACAGATGGTAGGCCTCGACGCGCTTCGAGCCGCGCTCGACCGTCACGTTGCTCGCCTCCTCCACGATCATTGCCAGGAACAGCTCCAGTGCCTTCGCTGTGTAGCCGTGCATCGGCGTCGACGCGATGTTGGTCGCGGACCACACGTATATTTGTATTGAGATTGAAGTCGCAGCGGGAGCACAAGACAACGAGCATCAACGGGCGTGGCGGCGGACCGAAGACGGGACAGAGAGAGGTACGTTCTTCAGCAGCCGCTTGTACGACAAGGGACCTAGGAGGATGGGGAGTTGGGGGACGTACAAATGACAACGGGCGTGGCTTGGGCTACCTTGCCGACCTCCTCATCCTTCTGCATTATGCGCTTGATTCGTGCCTGTCGCGGCACCACATATGTACATGGGGATTGGGTGCATGAAGTACGCGATGTCCACAGTGCGACATGGTGATGATGGGTAAGGGAGCATGACTTTAGTGTCATCTCGGGAGAAGGGCATGACTATGAAGGGCGGCCACGCACGACAGGGAACTTCGTGGACTTGTTCTTGTTCTTCATGATGCGCAAGGGCTTGTGATAGTCGCAAATAGGATAGGTTTGATGTCGACAATGTCGCTAAAGAGGGCGAGAAGGTTAGGACAGACGTTGTCGAAAGAAGAGAGCAGCGGGACAGTGACATTATAAGAAGGTGAAGTCATCTGCGATCGAGAGTCTAACACTACAACATATGTTTATATTAGCCGTTTGTTATGTCAGACGCCGATGGTGAAGTGGTTATCATGCTTGCCTTCCATTCCGGGGTAGCAAGCGGCACGGGTTCGATTCCCGTTCGGCGTATAAACACTGTGTTCGCCACTTTTTCCCGGCTTTCGTTCTGCAATCGAAGCGCTTGTTGACGAGGTCGGGTTTTCCCCCAGCCACTTTCTCCGAGCCACCATGGGTTTATCAGAGCCTCCCCGCAAACGCAGGATGCACACACTGAAGCGGCGCAAGCTCACACATTCTACCTCGGCCAACATCTCTGACTCCTCCCTCACCCACCCCAATCCGCCGCAGCTCGGTACCAATTTGAAGGTGGTCTGCACCTCCTGCCACCGCGCCTTCCCCGGGGCCAAGCAGAACCAGCTTGTCCAGTGCGCACGGTACGTGGTCGCTGTCCCGGAGCTGCTTTCGAGTCGTGACCAAGATCGATCTACGCAGGTGCCACGCCCCGACATGCACGATCTGCTCACGGACGTGCAACGGCTGCCCGCCGTCCGTGCCACCCACTCCGGAGCTCACCATGTCGCCCGCCACCCTCTCGCCCGCCTCCCCCGCAGCGTGCTCCCTCGACACCCCCGCTTCGCTCTCGCTTTCGGGTTCGGTCCCGTTTGGGAACCTGGACGGGCCAGAGAGCCTTGGGCCGGGAGGGGAGCGGAGGCCGGCGCTCGCGTCGCACACGAACGTGCCGGGCACTGGCGCGGCGGGGAGGCGGCGAAAGAATCGGGATCATGACGATGTGGATGAGCAGGGGTGGAAGGGTCTGGGGAGGCAGAGGATGAGAGGATGCGGGAGACGGGGATTCTGCCGGGATGCGGGAGGGTCGTGTGTCGGGGGTGCTCATTCGAGACACCCGAGAGGTACGGCTACTGTATCCCTTCAAGTTTCATGTGATTGACTGACCTCTTTCTTGCTCTCAGCGACCTCAATACGTGTTACGATTGTGCGGGGCGTTCGTCGTCGCCGCCCTTCCAGTCCTGAGCTTGAGCACTCCCCCTGTGCTCGCCGCCGTGCGTTCCCTGCTCTCTCCGGTTATCGCTGTCGTCCATGCTGTACTCTTATCTTTCCCCGCACGACTGCCTTGCGTCTCGCCTGCATATCTTAGACTCTGATTCACGGCCCACATCCAGACAGTCACGCATATATCACTGCTCCATCTCCTCGTCCTATGCATGCATGTCACTCGCACGTCTCCTGGGAACGTATCGCGCCGTTACCGGCCATCCTGTAACCATCGCGTTCTGAACGTATACTTTATACCGTCATCGTCGTACTCCACCCTACTTTGTAATCAGGATTCAGAGGCAGATTCTTCTCAATCAGTATGGAGTAACTTAACATCGATTGTCTCTACTAACCTTTTTGTTCGCTAAGAAGGGAATTGTCTGGATCGTTGCCGGAGTGGCAGGCCCTCTTGTTTGTGCTTACAAACTTGTTTCCGGGACGGAACAGCTTCAGCTACACTACATGACACCAGCATCCGCTGTTGTTTGCATGTGAAGTTGACAATCACGGAGCGGTCGGGAGTCGAGAATGCGAATTCTCTTACTTGCTGGATTCCAGGGATTGCAGCTGGAAGATCCCTACAGCCTTGGTCTCAAGACTGTGGAATACTAGATAGAGAACAAAAAATACTGATTTAGGAGTACCTTTCTTGTAGGACGAAGAAGGATGCCTGGATGCGGCGTCTGGCGCCTGGACGCGAGCGTGACGCGTTTTTGCTCACAAGACTCATTAGTCACGATCACATGGGTGTGACTGACGCGACGCGTGCATCATGACATTGACACGATCGAACAGGTGAGTCGTTCTTCCGGATTCCACGGGCAACCACTCCAACGTCTGGCTAATTTGTTAGAGGTAAGGTGAGCTGAGCCAACCCCTCCCATTCAGCTGTGAGTGCGCTTCCTTACTGGCAAAAATTTGAACTACGATGTCTTAGCAGCCTACTGCACTCGTGGAACAAGTTAAAGCGTCGTAGAGCTATATAGGAATTCGACATGTGCGTTCAGCCTGACCTGACTCGTGCTTCATTTGAGTGACACATCGTTGTAACATATGCCGCAAGCGGTCACGGTATTGCCGACTTCATGTGCCTCTTGGTTCAAGTGCGTAGGAAATGTACTCCGAATCCAGCTGACGCTCGTTTCGCTAGGTAATCAGAACCTTGTGTGCTCCAGCTGACCCCGAAACAAAGCCGAGTCAATGTCCTGTGCTTTCCGATAGCACCCAAGGATGCAGCCAGATTCCCAGCACGACCTTGTCGGAGGGCCTTTTGCAGTCATCGAATCCGATCCGGGTGAGTGCATGCTCCACTGCCACTCCATGCTTGCGGCAGAATACAAAGCTGATCGTGCTCAATATCCGCAGGCGTATTTACCACGCTCGTCAGGAGGCTCGGTGCGGCAGGTCTGGAGGTCACCGAGCTCTACAGCGTCGAAGCCTTCGCCACAGACCACCTCAACCCCTACGGCCTCATTTTCTGCTATCTCTGCGAAGCAGACGCAAGCGCGAAACCCGAGTTCAGCGCCGAAGACGACCTCGACGACCCCGACGCCCCCTCAATATGGTTTGCCAACCAGCTCAGTGACGACGCATGCGCCTCACAAGCAATCTTGAATGTCCTACTGAACTGCCGGGGAGTGGACCTCGGACCAGAGTTGAAGGAATTTGCAGCCGACACTGAGAAGATGTCGCCCGTGGTAAGCTAGCAGCACATGCAGGCTAGTCTACCGCAGCGCACGCTAACGCTGCCGGAAATCAACAGATGCGAGGCCTCGCCATTTCCAACTCGACCCACATCCGCGAAGCGCAGAACTCGCTCGCGCGGTAAGTCCCCTCCCTTCTCCGAAGCTTCTTGCCCCTTTCCGACCATCATTTCTGGCACTGCCATCACTGTCAGCCCCGCGGACCTGCGAGGAGCGTACCACTCGCTCGCCACGACGGCGCTCGAGTCCGCGAAAGCGAAAGCAAAGGCAGACAGCTCTCCCCCCTCCAAACGGCGCAAGACGTCGACCGCATGGTCCTCCCGCCGCAAGTCGGCACGCAGCTCGAACGCGGAGAAGGTCGACTCGTACCACTACATCGGCTACGTCCCTGCATGCGGCCGCGTCTGGGAACTGGATGGCCTCCGCTCGTCGGGCCCGCTCGACGTGGGCGCGATCGAGTCTGACCAGCCAGACGCAAATGGAGAGGGGCGCGCGGGGGTGGATGGACGTCGTGCGGCCCGCGCTACAGCGCCGCATGCACGGCGCCGACACGGCGAGCGCGGGGCACATCCAGTACAACCTCCTTGCGATCGTGGACGACCCGTACCTGCGCGCGAGCGACGACCTCGAGATGCTCAAGCGCGAGCGTGCTGCCCTCGAACGGCGCCTCGCGGAGCTGCACCCCGAGGGCTGGGAGGACAAGGTGCGTTTCCCATCCTCGTTCTCAACCCCTCCGTCTATGTATATGTATGTATAAATTATTGTGATATTGATGCCGAATGTATGGTTGCGCAGGTCGACGGCACGCTCCGCGCGAGCGCCGCACACGCGTTCGCCTCGCCGCTCCGGCCTGCAGCAACCGCGCCCGGGCGGGTCTTCGCCTCGGACTTCGGCGCACGGAAGATGGCGCGGGAGCTCGCGATCCTGGACATGCCCGCCCGCGCGGTCGTGCCGGCCTGGGAGCGGTGCGTGCGCGACGCGCTCGCCGCGAAGGTCGCCGTGGGCGAGGAGGTTGCGAAGGCGGAGAGCGCTCAGGTACGTCTGTCCGGGTCGCAGAGAGCGGAATCATTTGTGCTCGGGAGTCGGGAGGAGGAGGAGGGGAGGTGGCCTGGCTTTTAGGCTTTGGGTTGCATCGGGTTGCTGCAGGTTGCTGTGGGTCGCATCTGCCTGAGCTTGTTTGACGGTGGCCGTGACGCTGTCCGTGGTGGAGCCCGTGTCGGTTCCGGTCGTCAACGGTCCATGTGCTTGGGTGGATACTCATGTTATGTTATGTGCCAGCCTCGGGGGCAAATGCAGGGTTGGACTGACAGGCGAGCTGACGAACAAACTTTGGGTTTCGCAGGCGGATCACGTCAAGCGGACGTTCGACTACGAGCCCTTCATCCGGGAGTTTATAGCTGCCCTGCAGAACGAAGGCCTGCTGGAGGATGCGTTGGAAGGCCGCGGCGGCGCGGCGGATGC
Organism: Ganoderma boninense; assembly: GCA_002900995.3. NCBI lineage: Eukaryota > Fungi > Basidiomycota > Agaricomycetes > Polyporales > Polyporaceae > Ganoderma > Ganoderma boninense. The sequence goes on along the minus strand of CM035314.1, from coordinate 1,652,922 downwards.
GGCGGACGTTGCTGCATCGACCTCAAAAGCGAAATCGAAGGGGAAGGGGAGCAATAGGAAGCGAGGATAATAGCGTCGAATCCCGCCTTGTGCCTGAGTTTCTGACTGCTTCGAGGCGTGCTCCGCCGACCCGAAACTTGGAGTGGCTGAAAGGCATGGAGCTCGTATGTGAGTTACTTAAGCTGAATATTTCAGACAGAGGGATAGCTCAAGGCTCATATTAACACTCTGCCTATGCCATGCCAGACTCGCACTGTTTTGAAACCCATCGGCAGCATTTCCGCAAAGGGATAAGAACAACATGTTTAGAATTCGTATTAGGTCGTTGGAGGTGGTACTGTAGCAACGGCGATCGATCGAGGGTAGCCCCGTGTAGCTCGAGCGTACTGTAGGCTGTAGCTGCGCGTTCTTCCTGCGATCCGTCAGGCCGTTGACAGCGAGAGCAACATACTTACGAGCTCACGACTAGTGGCTAACCGAACGGATAAAGAGATGAGCATGGGTAGGGCGTCGCACAAAGGGCTCACTTATGTAAAAGTTCATGAATCGACATCACAAGGGTCGTTCCAGAACTCTTGCGCGTACTTGTGGCTTGAAATATCTGGACGAGGAAGGGGTAAGTAAGGACAAAGCGAGGGCCGAAAGGAATGGGCGGCTCTGAGGAGAAGACGTTGGAGCCGCCCTCGCGCATTCTGCCTTCAGGCACACGTTCGCCCCTCCATTCAGTTCGTTCTACCTCCTCCGACCTCGAGGTTTCCCGCTGTTTCTTGCTGCTCGTCGTCAAGCTCTCGTCCGAAACACATGCGGACCCGTCGCTACGAGACCAAGCCCTGACGTAACCGCTCTGATATCCTCCCCACGTTCTGGCCCGTCTTGTCTTCTGGCCCATTCTGACCCTTCGACGCTCGTTTTCCTCCCAGACTCCAGAGGCTCTTTGTCTCTGTCCCTCATTCCTTTCGTCTGGGACGGCTCCGTTCTGCTCTGTGCTTTCACCTTTGTTCTGAATGAACTCCACCAGCCCGGCGCCCAAAGCGCGCCCACAACGTGCCCCGGACCCCACCGCCGACCGGAGTTCGGTCCTCCGCGCGTCGATCCTTGAGAGCGCCCTCGAGCTCGGGCTAGGCAGCAATGGCACCGTCGCAAATTGGATTTTTAATGCTGTCGAGGAGGGTGATGAGGAGGACAGTACGGTACGTGCGCGTGCCTGACGCCCCGACGGTCTAATGGCGAAGTGGAGTGCGCTGATGAGTCCATGTCGCTGGCCCCTTTGTGACAGCAGGGCATCGTCTCTCCAAGTTTGACGTACGCCTCGACTGCCACCTCGGCTTCAGAAGAGTCGAATCTCTTTGTTGGTCGCGTTCAAGAGCAGCAGCAACCGCCGCCTCAAGCCCAGCCCGGCGCTGGGATAGTCATTCAAGTCAATGGGCAGCCCAGCGGCAAGGACACCCTCCATCTGAATCTGGACACGCCCCCCCTCCAGTACTCCCAGCGCAACGGCTTGTCCCCAGCGCGTCTTACGCCCGACACTACGCAACAGACACTCCAGTTCGACTTGCGAGCGTCGCCCGAGCCTCGTGCGATTTCCCCGGCCCCTTCGTCGCATACAAGTGGAAATAAGAACAAGCTTCGGAAGCCTCGGCCGGACGGATATGAGAGCGACGGAGGGTACATGAGCGAGGGTGGGAAGGGGAAGAAGGAGAAGGAGAAGAAGGAGAAGAAGAGCAAGAAGAAGGGAACGGACAAGGACGGGAATGGAGGCGGCGAGGGCGGGGGCGTGACGGACCACGAGAGTGACGGCGGATACCTCTCTGAGGCCGGCGCGAAACGCAAGAAGAGCAAAAAGGAGAAGAAGGAGAAGGACAAGTCCAAGGCCAAGTCGGCCGAGTCGCCGGCCACAGACTACGAGACGGACAAAGGCCTCGCGTCGAGTTTCGCCCGAAGCTTGTCCCGCAAGCAGTCTTCAATCACCTCCCCTGTCAGCGGAGACGAATCCGATGGCGGCTACCTCTCCGAGTCCTCGAAGAAGCGGCGATTCTTCAGGATCAATTCCAAATCCCGCAAGAAACAGGACTCCCTCGACTCGGTGCAGGAACAGCCGCCGCCCGTGCCAGCCCTCCCGGCCGTCCCACTCCCCATCCACGAGATGTTCAGCCGTGCCACCTCCCCTCTACCTCGAGATGGCTCTATGGAGGTTCGTCCCAGCGTGGAGACATTCACTTCGGCAGACACCATCACCTCCGCAGGCACCATGACCACGATGGACACATCTCTGACTCTGGACACGACTTCGACCACAGTCGAATCGGATGAGAAGGAGGAATCTCCTAGTTCAGTGGAAGGTGGTCTCACTCGAGCGTTCGCAGATGCAGAATCTGTGCGTTCTCCGAGCATCGACCTGCTGTCTGCTTTCCGCCGCCTGCCTGGCGACAGTCGCCCGAACAGTCCGCTCTCTCCGTCGAAGTTTAACCCCTTCACTCACGGAATTCGTCCCACCAGCCCCCTCTCGCCTAAATCTTCCGCCGGTGCCCTCTCGCCCTCCAAGTCCACCCGCACGCGCCCCAAAATATCGGCGCCAAACACCACGACGCTTGCACCGAAGCACATCCCGGTGCCTCTCACACTCACGCCGCCAACCCCGACGACCTTTCGTTACCCTTCTGGCCAGATCCCCCCTTCTCCAGATGGAGATTATGTTCTCGTCACGCCAAATCCCTACACTACTCTCACAGCAGAACCGAGCAGCCCCAACGGTGCATCAGCAGCGGCAACCCCGCCCAGCCCGAGGCTGCAGCGCCCGAAGGTACTCGCCTACTACGATATTCCGCCGCCCAGTCCACCGCCCAGAGGACCGTTGCCAGATGTCCCGCAGGACATCTCCAGAAGCACGAGTCCATCTTGGAGTGTCGCCGAATCATCGCGCCTGTCACGGTCTGCGCCTGCGGACACAAACGACCCGCGGAACATTCAGCAGCAGCGGAATATGCCTATCGCGTCGCCTCCCCACCATCCGCACACCGCTGCTGCACACCCGCTTTCTCGGGCGATCGCCGGCGCCGGCATCCACGATGTACCCACCATCGCGCAGCCCGTGCCACCCACGCAGCGTGGACGCGTGTCCCCTTTCCCCACTGCGCCGCTGCTCCCGCGGGAGCAGACGACGCCGCTCATGCGCAGGACGTCCACGAAGACTCGCGAGGCCGTAAACCGCGCGCTAAATCACAACGCGCCGGCGTCCGCAAGCCCGTACGCCGAAGGCAATGGGCGCTGGCAGTCCCACAACCAGGTGCGCGGGCCCGCGTCTGCTCAGCTATATCCAGCTCAGGGGAGCAACTGGCCTGGGGGACGCCAGGTGCGCTTCGCGCCCCCGCGCTCCGCGTCCGCGATGGATACGAGGCGACTGGAGGGCGATGGGTCGAGCTCGGACGACGGGCGCTCGTGGCTGGTCTACGATGATGACGACAACGGCGCTGCGAGCGACCAGTCGCTCTCCGTGCCCGCGACGCGGCCCGCGTCGGCAGAGCCGGCCTCTCCGGACGTGAACGCGATCCTCGCGGGGTTCCGCGCACAGCGTGACGCGGAGCTCTCGGCACGCAAGGACATGGGTCAGCGGCGTGCGACGCAGGCGGACACGCTCGCGGGCATCATCGCGGAGTACGAGCGCGAGACGATGTACCTCGACGTGGACGAGGGCGGGGGCGACCGCGCGAGCGTGTGGAGCGAGGCGGACAGCCGGCACAGCTTCCTCGACAGCGAGAGGAGCGCGGTGATCCGCGAGAAGTTCGTCAAGCGCGTCGAGGCCATGTACGGGAAGGAGGTTGTCCCGCCCATGCCGCGGTTAGACCCCGGGCTGAGCTCGAGGAGCGGGTGATGGTCTTGTCTATTCTCTGTCTTCTCTTCGTCCCCCCCCCCCCTTCTGTCTGCGATGTCGTCTCCTCCTTACGCTCCCTTGCTTTTGCTTTAATGTGTACATCTGGTAATTGATTCGGATCCCCCCGTGCTGTATCCTCCCCCGCTCTTCTTACCTTGCTAAATCACCGACCACTGTATTTTTTCCCTAACTAACTTACATACACGCTCTTGGACTGGCAGGTCACGGTACGGAGGTACCGCTGGGTCCGCGGCTGTCCGTTCGCTCGTTTAACACATTCGTTCGATCCGCGCTTTCCGTCGTTCCGCTGCGGTCGTCCATTGTATTCTTGGCACTGGCTGGAGTCATATATGCATTCACTCCTTAGAACCCCCAATATACTCTAGCTGCATCTGCGGATGCATTTATCTCTCCTTAGCTGCCCGCATTCGGAGTGTGTGCGTCCAACGACGTCCCTCGGCGTTCTGACATCCCGGAGTCAATCTACGGCTGACCGCAATTGAGCTGTGGCCTCGGGCTCATGTGCGCTGAATACAAAGCAAAGGTGAGCGGTTATTGCTTGAGCCGGATACTTGCTGACACGCCGACCGCACCTAGGATGCTGTATAGAAACTTCCATAGTTCTCACTGTACGGTAAACTCTGTGGTCAGGATCAGCTTCGCGGGCTTCTTAAAGCTTAGTCTATGCGCTCGCCGTAGCCTCCATCTTTAGGTCTGGTGGCCAGCGCCCCTGATTCCCCTATAAATACTGGCACAGAGATGTTGGTGGTCCGCGTTGACCGTGTGTTCGCCCTGCTAACGGGACGATAATGTCCGTCGACTACCACTCCCCGCGTGCCCTCATCGAGTCAGGGCCTATCACCATCCCCGAGCTCTTCGAGTGGAACGCACGGGAGAACCCGGATTACCCTCTGTTCCGCTATCCCAATGGCGATGGTGCTTTGAAGACGATCACCTACGCTGAGGCGATTCGAGCCATCCGGCGCGTCGCACGGCATATCCTAGCGCTGGTGGGCAGCGCTGAACGGTGCACCGTCGCCATCTTGGCCAACACTGGTATGATCTGCTTTTCGACGAGTTATGTCAATATAAAGCTCACTGTTGCTGGTTTCCGCAGACTCTATCACGTACATCGTCACTTCTGCGGCGGTTCTTCGTGCCGGACACATCGTGTTTCCTATCTCCACCAGGAACGGCTCGGCAGCCGTGTCGCACCTGTTGAATCGCACCGATTGTCGTCATATCTTGGTGTCGGAGGATGAATATATGCAAGCACTAGCGGCCGAGGCAACAGCGGATATGCAAAGTGTTACGCTGCATCCAATCCTCAACTTCGCTGAGATATTTGGGAGCGACCATGCTAATGTTGACGGCTGCGGAGAGGAGGGTCTGCCGAGCAAGTTCAAGATTGGCGACGTGGGCATGATACTTCATTCATCCGGTGCGCTTGACACATTAACCAGACTCTCTGCCGCTTACATGAAGCCAGGTTCGACGAACCATCCGAAACCAATACGCTGGACACACAGGAGGATGACCAGCAGGGGAACCACGTCATGTTAGCTTCAGTCTAGTAGCTCGCATTCGGTGCTCAACTAAACTGCCAAACAGGGTACGGAGAAGTCGACCTCACAGGGATTACGTTCGCGTGCCCGGGCACACCTATGTTTCACGCTCAAGGGGTCTCTTTTTACCTCACTGCGGTCAGTCGCAGTGTTGATGGTTAACATATTTACGTCGATCTCACCACTCAGCGTCTCCAGGTCGTGACCGGCCTTATTCTCGGCGTATTTCCACCAACATCGCCACCAACATTCCCCACACCCGGAAAACGTGTTCGAGAACGTTGTCGCATTGGGCGGCTACATTGTCACCTTCCCTCCATTCGTAGAGGTAAGGCCACTCGAGCTCATTCCCCAGCCCTCATCTGATAATAATTCGCTACTTTGTATCGTAGGAATGGGTTCAAGATCCCGTCAAGGTGGACAAGATACAGAACATGAGGGGCATTGTGCGTGAAGTTATACATGACCCTCGTTTTCGACTGATGAGTTATTCGTACAGATAATCGGAGGCGCACCGTTGAAGGAGGAGATTGGTGACTCTCTGGCTTGTCGCGGAATTCCTTTGATCATCTGGTATGGCGTGTAAGTCATTTGCCCTCATGCGACTCGTTCACGTTCCTTCGCCAACCGTCACCCTCGTTCTCTAGTACGGAGGTTGGTGCTATAGCCGACGTCATCCCAGGTAGGATCATTGTCCATTTACCTGAAACTTGACTTATGGGTAAGTTTAGCAAACCGGGGCATGGATTGGAGATATTTCTCGATAACGCGGTGGGTCCAAGGCACTGTAGTCGATGCTGGTGACGGCAAATTCGAGCTCGTCATCCTGGTAAGTGCATTCGTCCATCCCACAATTAACACCTGACCTTACTTCCAGTTCTGCAGTCCTCACCAGAGGATCCCCATCCAGTCTTGAACACAAAGGTTGGCGGTGTGGACGCATACGCGACGAATGATCTTGTTGTGCCCCATCCCACTCGAAAGGGATTTTGGAAGCTTTATGGCCGACGAGATGACCAGATTGTATTGTCTAACGGCGAGAAGGTAAACTCATCGCCACGGTTTATATTGATCGGCGGAGCTGACTTCCTGTCCCTGTCGATGCGTAGACAAATCCGTTACCTCTTGGTGCGTCAACCGACCTCACTTGCGAGTTGAGAACAGTTGCTCACGAAGAGTTCGTACATAGAAAGGATCATTAAGGAGGACATTCATGTCCGCGACTGCTTAGTCTTCGGCAATTCGCGATTTCAAAATGGAGTGCTCGTTGAACCCGAGGCCACCTTTACTTTTGACCCTAAAGACCAGACCCTCTTGGCCGAGTTTAGGAATAAGATTTGGTAATAGAATTTTATCGCAGACCTATATTGGAAATGTTAACCGTTTTCAGGATCACCGTAGAACGTGCAAACGCGTATTCACCCCAGCATTCCCGCATTTTCAAGGAGGTAAGCCAGGAGGCGGAAAACCTTTGTTATGGTCGGCTGGTCATGACATTTCAACAGATGATTATTGTCACTTCTCCGTCCAAGCCCTTCGACTACAATGCGAAGGGCGATTCTCGCCGGAATCCCATACTGGAACGGTACACCGAAGAGATAGATGCGCTTTATGCGGGCATTGAGGAGAGTGCTCAAAGCGACGTTGTTGCACCGTCACATTGGGACCCCCAGACGACGAAGGACTTCATTCGCACTGTCGTGCAAAAGGTGATGTTGAAGTCTCTCGATGACGAGAGTGACATTTTTCGGAGTGGATGTGATAGGTGAGCCCTTCGATGGCCTCAGCCTATCGGAGAAGACGCTCACAGTCTGGGGCGCAGCTTGCAGGCGACCTGGATTCGCAACACTATTCTTCGCGCTCTGCGCGACGTATCCGGCGAGCTTCCCGATGGACTTTGTTTACCAAGCTCCCTCGATCGCCGCCCTCGCAAATGTAGTCCTGCATGCCGCGCTGAAGGATGAGATCTATGAGAAGCCGCCGGGTGCCCTGGCCGCTCAAGACCTCGTCAAAATAGCCCTGTCATACTCGTCCGACTTTCCCCCACGGCCTGCTCAGCTCCTTGAACAGCGAGACGGAGAGGGGAAGGACATCATCCTTATCACTGGAACCACACGGGGCTTTGGCTGCGATATTCTCGAGCATCTACTGCGCAGTAACGACATCTCTAAGGTCTATGCCTTCAACCGAAAAGGCTCGCGGGCAACGGAACGGCAGCTCGAGGGTTTCCGTAGGAGGCAACTGGAGGAGGAACTCTTGAGATCTCCCAAGCTTGTGATGGTGGAAGCAGAGCTGGACATGCCCGGGTTCGGCCTCGACGATCGGCTGCTTTGTGAAGTAAGTGTCTCTTTTTGCGCCGTGGAGTCGTCCTTTCATTATTGACCCTTCAGATCCGAGAATCGATCACGCATATCATACACAACGGTGCGCTATCTACACATGGTCAGTAGCTGATCTTGATAGAGTTTGTGTAGCCTGGAAGGTCGACTTCAACTTAGCGCTTCCATCGTATGAGGCCGATCTGAAGGCAGTCCGGAATCTCATAGAGTTATCCTTGAGCTCCCCATTCGTGGTGCCATCCCGTATCCAGTTTGTTAGTTCCGTTGGAGTGCTACGTAGTAAGCAATTCCGATTCTTCAGAGCCAAACCACTCTTCTGACGCGGCCAATTTCGCAGACTGCGCTCTCGAGCAACCTATCCCCGAGCTGCCCATAGACCCCTCATCCGCTCTGGGGAATGGTTACTCCGAATCGAAGTGGATTGCGGAGAAAATTCTCTGTAATGTCGCTCAACAACATAACGTACCTATCTCTATCGTGCGACTTGGTCAAGTGTGTGGTGACTGCTCGGGATACTGGAACGAGAGGGACTGGTTCCCGGCGATGGTCAAATCCTCTCTCTTTACACGTTGTCTCCCAGATTTCGAGGTATGTGTTCTCTTCGCCGTCTTCCATTCAAACATCAAGCTCAAACTTTCGCGAATTCTCTAGGCCGATGTGGCATTCATCCCAAGCTATCCTGCCGCGCGTGCATTCGTAGAGATGCGCAATTCACAATCGCCCATCCTCCACCTTTCCCACTCTCGCTCCATCCCGTGGCATGCCCTCATGGTTCCTATCGCCGAGGAAGTCGGCGTCCCTATGGTCCCCTTCGCGGATTGGCTCTTTGCACTGGAGAAGTGCGACAGCGAGACTCTGGACACCAACCACCCCGAGTCGACCCGTACCAACCCAGCGCTACACTTGCTGAGTTTCTTTCGCTCATGGGTCAAGACTTCAGACCCAGGTCCAGTGAGTGCCATGCGACTGTCGACGGAGAAAGCGATAGGCGCTTCAGAGGCCCTAGCTAGTCTCCCCGCTATGGACGCTGAGGTGGCGAGGGGCTGGGTGACGGCTTGGCGGCGGACGGGTTTCCTACCTTGATGGGAGGACAGGCATCGAGCGGGCCGGATGCGGTGGCTTGTTTCACTCTCTTTGCTGACATGTTAGCCCATTCTCTTGAATCTATAGCACATGTTGGTTATGCACTTCAATCGGCCTTCCGAGGTCGTCCATACAATTTTAACGTGCCCCAAGACGAACGATATGGTGCTGGATACGGCAAAGCGACTTGGCCCCGATTCTGACATGGATGGCCATCGTGGGCTTCGAGGATGCGTGGTCGGCGAACGGGTACGAGATTCCTGTGAAGTTCCACAAGATCGTGCTGGAAGAGGTGGGCGCGAACTCGATGTTCAACACGAGTGGCAAGGACGATCTCTGAGGATGCCGATTGTCACAAGACGGAGCACACCAAACTTGGACGAGGATCGCCCAACGCACTCAATTCAAGCGGAGAGAATTCGCAACTGCTGAATATAATGGGTCAGCTTAGAACGAGTCCACTAGGTGACGAAGGACTCACATGCACCCGTTGTCACCGCTGATGAAAGTCATCCTGTTGCATACCTTGCGTCAGCCACCTTGCATGGGAATTAAAGGACGACGAGAAACGTACCAATTGGCATAGATTCCCGGGACATGCGCGTCCTGGGTGGCTATGGGCAGCGGCTTGAGCCACTGTTTCTGTTTCTGCCCCCTCGCATCCCCGCGTCAGATCGCCTTGTTCGTGTTGCACCCGCACAGATTGAGAAAACTGGAACAGTGACGACCACGTCGACCCATTGCTCTGGGAAAGAAAAAATGAATTAGCTGGAGCGCGGTCGTCTTGAGCAAGTAATAGAGGAGGTAAGCTCCCTGTGCGCCGTTGACACTGACCAGGGCATGCATACCTGTGTGCGTCCCGGCGGTCAGTTAAGCGGGCGATCGAAGGTCATGGGAGGTAAGGCTGACACTGGCAGGCGGAGCGCCTCATGATAGATGGCATCGAGGTACGTGTGGGTATCGCAGGTCGCAGCTGGTCGTAGGCACGCAGCTGGATTAGCACGTCGTTTTCCAAACGTTCATACGGAGAAGGTGGGTGGTCCCGGAAAGGTATCCGAGGTCGTATCCACGCCGGCGAGGATGGACGTGTTGTTTCTGATCGTCAGACTGGTCGGGGAGGGTCAGTCGAGGGTACTCAGATGAAAGAGAAGCAAAATGCGCACCCCATTTGAGCCAAGACCTCCGAAAGGCTGTCTTCTTTGGAGGCATTCAAGTCCTCTCTGATTTTCGACGTACAGGATATGTTACCACAAAGCGGTCATAAGAGAAGACACGTCGACTCACCCAGAACTCCAACGCATGCGGGAGCTGAGTCTGAATGTACACAAAGGCGCTAGAGCGGAGTTTGAAGACATCGATGGCGCGCGTGACAACAATGATCGAGCGCCAGGCTTCAAGCAGTGGTTCAACCACAGAACCCAACCAGTCGCCAGAATCCAACCAGCGAGGGCACCGTCCGTGCACAGCTACATTGCGTGCAGCTGTAGGCTACTTCATTTCTTCTTACCCGTCTCTATGTTTGAGTTGGCACTGAAGTGGCTCGATTATGATTATGACAGAACACACTCAAATTTCAACCACCCCGACCTCGGTACGTTGGGTCAGAGGCGCCAGTACTACCATTGCCTCGCGTGCTTTTGTCCTGATTAGTCGAACAAAGGAACCTCGCATAATTCTCCAAGCCCGCCCATATAAAAGGACAGCCTCCTTCCTCCCCCTTCGTGAGTAACAACTTCAACCATCATGCTCAACCACTCTCAACCCGATCCCCTTCCTGCCGCTCCTGTCGACCCTCCCCACGACGCCGATGCCGTCGAACGCGGTCATATCACTCCCCCTGCGACACCCACCAACCTCGCCAATAATGTCATGGACCACAACCACACGCCCGCCCGGCCAGGTATCAACGCCACTCAACTCGGACCTAAGCCTCCGCAAGACAAGAACCTCCGCCCGTTGTACACTGGTGTGGAAAAGATGGAACACAACGTACACGAGGTGTCTCTCGATGAGATGTTCAAGACCTATCTGGACTGCGGCGGTGAGCCAACCGCTGAAGACTTGGCAACCTTCACATACTATGACGAGGACAAGCTTAAAACGGTAGCCAGAGAATCGGGCCTAGGGCCGATGATTGTGAGTGGTTCACATTTTCGCCGCATGTTCACGATCACGATCTGAGGGAGTGTGAGGCAGTGCATGATGGGTAAGTCGGTGGCCGACCGTCAGGGTGGGCGTGAGACGATCCGATTCTGCGACATCTCCGACTCTCGGCCACGGACCTCCGCTGGGTCCAAGTATTGCAACAGCCGCAAGCGGAAGCCCACGGATGGCGAAGAGGATTCTGAGGCACTCGAAGAGGGTACAAAGGGCAAGTCCCAGAGCTACGGGACCACGCCCGATATCGGAATCTACCTCAACAACGAGCGTACGGGCACAGTGCTTATGCGCACTCCCAAAGAGCAGCAAAAACGAGCGAGGAAGGCGAAGAAGGAGATGGAGACGGAGAAGGAGAAGGAGAGCAACGAGGCTCATCAGGCCTGGCTCGCCCACCGATCGTGGAGCGATCTCGTCGCATTCTTCGAGGCGAAGATCGAGCACGCCGCCTGTGCGTTTGAGTTTACTAACCCAACCACCCGCTTCGTGCGCGACGACACCGATGGCGGGGAGAAATCGCTCGGCCAGTTCCTCGAGTACCTTGCCCAGATCCTTGCTCACCAACACCGCACGCATCTCTTCGCCGTCTACATCTACAAGAACCAGGCGCGCCTCGTGTTCGCCGACCGCTCGGGCGCAGTGGTCTCGGAACCTTTCCCTTACGGCTCTCCCGACCACCCGAAGCTTCACGTCTTCTTCTGGAAGCTTGCGTGCATGTCGAACAAGGAACGCGGGTTCGACGAGAGCGCGACGCTCGCCGCGGATGCCGACGTCCGCGCCATGCGAGAGTACGCCGACAAGGAGGACAGCCCATATCTCCAGGCGCAGGCCTACTACGCCCTCTCCTGGGACCCCGAAGCGACAGAGGGCAAGAAACTGAAGTCGTTTGAGTGGCCGATGCATCAGCTCTCTGTCAAGAACAGGACGGTCTTCGTCGGCCGTCCTTCCTTCGCGACCCACTCGCTCTTCGGACGTTGCACGCGGGGCTACGTGGCGTTCGAGAAGGTGCAAGAAGGTGGCAAGACGTCGTGGTGCCTCCGTTACTTGAAGGATTGCTGGAGGGTGAAGGACGCCGACAAACGCATCCTTGCGGAGCACGAGGTGTACGAGCGGCTGCGCGAGAGTGGGGCTGCTGAACGCGTCCCGACCTGTCTCGCATTCGAAGACGTGGTTTGTGCAAATGGCTCCCACCAAGAGACGAGGCTCCACAAGATCGGGGGCCGTACACAGCATCCCCGCGGCCACTACCGTATGCTTATGGCCGACGTGTACCGACCGCTGTCTGACTTCAGCGACTTCCGGGAGCTCGCGGAGCTCCTCCGGGATGCTCTACAGGGTGAGTCCATCTCCACGAGTTGTTCCATAGGTCCATTCGTATTGACTGTGTGAATGCAGCTCACAAGGATGCATGGGAGAAGGCTGGAGTCCTCCACCGGGACGTTAGCTTCAACAACATCCTGATTCACGAGTTCAAGGAGGGCAGCAAGACTGTTCGCAGAGGCATCCTGAGTGATTGGGATCTGTCCAAGTACAAGGAGCATATGTCTGATGCGGGACCGAGGCAGCCTGACCGCACGGTACGTCGCCCGTCCCAGTTCGCCGAGTCTCCCGTAAACCGCTGCTGATTCCTGTTTCATCAGGGAACCTGGTACTTCCGCTCGGCCGTGCTAGGGAGGTACCCGCGCAAGCCGTATGAGGTCTCGGACGACATCGAGTCATTCATCCACGTCTATCACTATTCCATTCTCCGCTTCCACAGAACGACTATGACTGACAGTCTGAAGGCCGACGTCTCGGTCATATACGAGCAGGCTGTGGTCCGACCGGAGGATGGTGCCCACATGGGAAGCAACCACAAGTTCAACTACATGCGCTCTGCAGACCCCTTCATCAAGACTAGAGGCAATTCGACCCTCCAGGACGTGCTCCACTGGCTTGCCCAGCTGTATTCACAACATTACGCCACCATCGACGAGGAGGCGTACGATCGCAAATATAGCCCCGCAGTCGCTATCGCTCCCGACGAAGATGAAGACGATGACGAGGATGAGGATAGCTCGGAGGATGAAGACGACACTCAGCGATCCGAAGGCTCCCAACAGACTCACATGCTACTTCCCGCCAGGAAGACTTTGCAGGATCATCGCGAGCTTTTAGATCTCTTCTCGAAAATTGCCAGCTCCCAGAGGTGGAAAAAACGGCATCTGTCGAAGAGCGCGATAGATTTGTTCAAGGTGGCGGGACTGGCGCCTCGCGGGAACAATGGCTTCTCTTCTTCCCAAGGCCTCTCGTCTCAGGATGCCACGCACGTGCAGAAGAAGCGTAGGGCGAATACGGGCTCTGGGCTCCCTTCTGTTGGCGAGAGCCAGGAGCCGGCTGGTCTCGAGGGGTAGACGACGAATTCTTCGGCAGAATAGTGAAGTGAAGTGGTTCGCGGTATGCTTTGGGCTTGGACTGTACATTCATGTCATCTGTGTTGTTACCAATGCCGATTCCTTGCTGAGCGATATACGGGTCGAGCCGCCATTGACAGCCAGTGCGATAGATTATTTGTAGTCTTCTCACGACAGTGTTTCACACTTGAGCGAATACAAAACAACGGTCTGGCAGGACGTCAGTGCTGCAGTGCGAATAGACTGAGATTGTACCGGCATGCCACTGGAGATGTGGTGATTGACGCTACAAACCGATACTGGCCAACGTTTCAGGTTCAATCCCCCCATTGGCACAGCACTCATTCAGATAGAACAACGTCGCTACTGATCCTCCCCGGCCCTCTGCTCCTCAGACTGCAGCTTCGCCTGATTCGGCATCTCCTCGGAGCACCACCACCACACACAGCTGAACGACTTCCACACACGCACGGTACCCTTCACAGTGAACAGAGAGGTCTGTATGTATGTCATATTAACGCGGGGTTGGCCGTACAGTACATTTGGCTGAGCCGAAGGAGGCTCAGCGAGACGCCAGGGTAACGTTGAGGTGCATCTCGGGCTTCGATGACGCGTGGTCTGTGACCGGATACGTAACGCCTCCAAAATTCCAAAAGACAGGCTTGTCTGGCGAGAGCGCGAACTGGAAGTTGGACACGAGAATGGACAGGACGACCTCTGTGATTATGCTGGGTCAGCAGAGGGACCTGTGCCGCAGACGGAAAGGGGGGCGTGCGACTCACTCATTTCCAGCTGAGAGAATTTGAAACCGCTAGACATACCATGTGCAAGGAACGAGCATAGGTCAGCCCACTCTGACGACACATATTCTCGTGGACCGTGATAGGTAGGAAACAGAACGCACATGCACGCATTTCCGCCAGTGATGAAAGTCATCCTGGTGGGTACCCTGTGTGAGAAACCAGTTGATCGTTCAGAGTACGGACACAAAACGTACAAATTGGCGTAGATCCCGGGTATATGCGCGTCCTCGACGGCTTTGGGCAAAGGCCGCAACCACCGCTCCGGCTTCCACTCCCCCGCGTCGTCACCCCATATTGCCTTGTTGGTGTTACATGCACGCAGGTTGAGGAAGATGGTCGTGCCCTTCGGGATGGGCACCTCCGTGACGACGGTGCCGTCAGTGCAGCGTACGGGTTCAGAGAGCGGAAGAATCGTATCGACCCTCGCTCTGCAAATGAGGCACTAGTCAGCTCGGACCCTTATAGGTGAGTGGGAGGAAAGGACCCCACTGCCTGCCGGTGATTGTGACTGGTGCGTACCTAGACGTGTCACAGCGGTCAGTGGTATGGCGCGAGGGATGGGGAAAAAATAAGAGAGCCTCACAGCCGAAGCGTCTCGCGGCAGATCGCGTCGAGGTACGGTAAGGGCGCACAGCTCGTCGTACGGGATCTCCTTGCCGTATTGCTCTTGGGCTTCGCGGAGCTCAGAGCGAAGCCGAGTTTGCACAGCCGGGTCCAAGCAGAGGAGATGCAAGATGCGTGAGAGTGCGTTTGAGGTAGTGTCGACGCCGGCAACTATGAAGGTGCTATGTACATCCGAGCTTTGAAGTCAAATTACGCCAGGGTGAAAATATGACGAAATGCGTACCCCATTTGTGCGACGACTTCTTCATCGGTGAGCCTGTCTTCCTCGGACGCTTTCATGTTCTCCCTCACTGCCAAAGTCGCCATAAGCATTCCATCACCTTGAAGATAACATATATGCGCGTGGACTTACACAGAACGCTCATGATGTCCTCGCCCTCTCCCACGGCGTGAAGCAGGTCTGTGTCGCCACTCTCGATCGCGGCTTTCTTCTCAAGGTATATCTCCTCCGTCCGCTTCGTGACGATGTTGGAAATGATCTTCAACCGCTGAATGCGCGGAATAGGCACGAGCTGGAGGAGGAAACGACGAAGCCACACTGGGCCGAGATAGGACAGATACGGGGTTAACTCCTGAATCCACATAACATCGTCGGCCGCAGGTCTAGAGGAGAAAGAGCATCGCATGAACTACTCCGAGTATAAGCATATGCATGCGTCGGACACCTACACAAATTTCTTGACAGACTCTGTGAACACATCCCGGGAGTCAGACACGAGAGGGTCGAACGGATAGCCCAGGCCACCACGACCTATGAGCTCGAGCGCAGTGCGTCCCATCCATGCGAGAACGTCCAGGTCCTTGGGCCCGTCCTGGACACGGGATTCGAGGGCTTCCCGAAGCTGTGGCGGTAAAGTGATCAGAGCTGAATTCAAAATGAGCACATTATCTTACTGTATCGGCAACGTCGTAGAACATGGGTGCCAGGCTACGCAAATGGGCCCCGGAGAACACGGGGTTCAGCATCCTACGCTGTTTTCTATGGGCAGCACCATACGTTCCTAGTAAGCCCGGGCCGACGAGGAGTCGATTCACGCTACGAATACGATAAGACTTCCACGCGGGATGTGATGCTGGGCATGCAACATGCCTGATGACCTTCTCTCCTCGATAATAGCTATCCTGGTCTTTGACATAGACGCTGTGCATCGCTTTCGGGTCAAAAACGTGCAGGGTCCTCGTCTAAAACAACGTAGTCGACAGCGATTCAAGACTGTAAAGCGGGGAAGAAATTCACACCAAAGAAGCCGTGGCATCTGCAAAGCGGGCCATAGGTCTCAATGAGGCCATCAATGAATTTCCAAGGGTCATGATTGAAGATCTGGAAGATATTCCCTGTTGTTGACGCTTAGATTCGGCCTTCGAAAGCAACAGGACTCAATATCTTACGCACCAGCAATGATGGAACCGGATAGAGGGCCTGGAAGTTTATCTAATGTGGACCTCGCGAAATAGTGTCGTACGAGAAGCCATACGAGGTAGAGGGCAAGGCCTGACCCGACTAGCACAAGTTGCGCCATGAGAGAGACTGTAGGGAATATGAATACGGTGGAAGAGGCTGACCTTCTGGATGAACGCCCTAATAAACGATGCGCTAGACGTTGAGATCGGGCCCATAAGATGAAATCATGCTCTGAGGTAGGGCGTCTAGTATATGCTCTGCACGATATTAGTGATAATATCGTAAGGCATTCCAGGTGTGCGGCGCCGAGAGACGAGAATGGAGGGATGTGCCCCCAGACGGGGACATAAAGACCGAGCGGGCGAAACCGCGCACGATGAGCTGTGACTACGTGATGAGTACCTTATACTTGTTCGGGTGGGGCTCCTTCAGATAAATATCTCCGTGTTGCATCCTAAGTTGTAGTCAGAGATGGTGGGGGGCGCTCCCAGGAATATTGCTGTTTGACTGTGGCATCGCCTGTGCACGCGTCTCGATAAAGCCTTGGAAGATCGCCGCAAGAAATTCTGGAGAAACGCACTGCCCGAAAATGAGCCCTCTACCTTTAAAATTTTGAGAAATTTATCAACGCACTTCTGTCATGCTAGATAGAAGATGTCATGCATGAAGTCAAAGGAGTACTTACTTATTGCTGAATCGACTCGGGCCGACGTGCTGGCAGTTCCTCCCGTCCCGAATTGACAGCGAAATTGAGGGCGTATATACCTGCGTATACTGCCATATAGACATGCGACTGTCCTCGTGTTGCTGCCAGCATGAAGGCATCGACGTCGAGGAGACATTATTTGGCGCGGTCAGCGAAATCAGGCTTATTTGGTCATGTTAGGATCAGAGGCTGTTGGTAAACAGAGACAAATAGTCTTCCAAAACAGAAACTTTCCACGCCACTGAAGTGTCACGTGGCTCGCGGTCGCGTCGCGCAACGCGGCGCGTCTTCGCCTCCTCATCGCGCCCTCGCTCTCATTGTCCTTGCCCTCGCCGTCTCTCCCTCTTCTCCGCAGCCCCAGGAGCCTCAAGTCATACAGATACTCTCTAGACATGGCGATAGAAGACGTCGAGATGCAGGATGTGGTGTACGACCCCGACCAAGATCCTGAGGCGACGCGCGACATCAGGAGAAAGTACAGGCGTGCCGTCCAACATCTTAATGGTATGTTTTTCATGCAATCTTTTCCTCCGAATAAACCATATAACTCCTCACAGACAACCAGGACATCAGCACGGAGGATGTGGCGGAGCAGCTACGGCGAGCGGACCTCCTCTTTCAAGAAGGTACGAGTGCCTCTCATTCTCTTCGCGAACCCGATACATTTTCTCTCCTCCTTTAACCTATCCTATTAGTGCAAGCAATCCAAGAGGCCACAAACGACTCAGGTCTCCTTGTCCAAATCTCTCAAATCAGCGCCGCGAAGGCGCGCGCGATGAAGTCCGGTTCAGGCGCATTCGATGTGGACGATTTCGTCGCGCGCCTCATCACCTACATGGGCGGTCGCAAGCCCTTTTCTCCGGCCGTCGTCGACGAGGATGGCGACGACGACGACGAATATGATGAGGGTGGCGCGCCGCTTGACTGGGAGCGCATCGGCCGGCGGGCGCTAGCGAAGAGCAGGCGGGTGCCTGCTATGGACTTCATGTGCGTGGTTTCGTGTGTGCTTCCGCGTAGTGTGGTGCAGAAGGTTGATGTGGACCCGGGCTTGGGTGTGGACGTGAAATGCGATTCGGATACGGACGACGATTGGGGAGGTAGGTTGGGCCCATTATCTATCGAACAGAAGAAGCGAGCGCAGGCGAAGAGGGCAAAGCTTGAGAAGAACAAGGAGGACATGAAGAAACCACAGGAGATCAACGAGGAGGACATCACGCGTTCCAAGAACGAGACAACCACCAACGTCGCAACGGTATGTCGCGTCAGTCGCCTACTACACGCGTCTGTGGTTAATCCTTGGCATTGCTTCGATGTTACTCCCGCAGCTCGAGCAGATATTGTCCAGGATAGACGGGAACGTCAACATTTTCAAATTTGTTATCAACCCACACGACTTTGGGCAGTCCGTGGAAAATCTCTTTTATCTTTCGTTCCTTATCCGCGATGGCAAGTGCGCTTTCTTTACCGACGAGAAGACGGGCGAGCCGGTTATACGTAAGTTAGTCCAGTCTGTCCCACTCGGGGCGCGCCACTGAGTACACTACTATGCAGTGCTATGTGAACAGCCCACACAAGAAGACTACAAGGACGGCCTGCTGAAGCACCAACTCGTATTAGAATTTGACATGAACACATGGAAGGTCCGCAAACCCCGTTATCATGCTCCCCGCTTGAGAACGCCGCGGCTGACATTGTCCTTATCTCCCGCCCCACCCAGCGCGCGATCGAGGTATTCAACATCACCGAGCCCATGATCCCGCAGCGACCTAAGTCGGAGATGCGCATAGGCCAGAAGTGGTATGGCTGAGGTCCGGCTATTTTCTGTCTTCTTGCCTTGGCAGTCCGCGACCCTTGCGTGCCGGATGTCGCCCTGTCAATGTGGGGTATGTACGCTTCGATCTTGATCGTGGGGTTTGTGTACTTGTGTCTACTTGACTGTATTCTAGATAATGTTACGATAGATCACCTCCACCTTCGCGGCATCTATTTTCAACCCCGGCTTGACCGACCCTATCTGTCCCCGCATCTGGTGGCGATGGGACCCACACACGATTACCCCTTCGGCACCGAGATTGGATGGATGCACGAGCCTTAGGGTCGTCCGCACTTATTACGACGCATGGAGGACGGCACAGGTGCGGAATCTCATCTGCTCCCAGCTTGATCGTGCACCCTTCTGTAGGTTGGCTAACTTGGTGCAGGCGTAGCGGACAGGTTTTGGTTCTTCACAATGACAGAAATTGCTCTACACCCTCGGGGCCATGGTCTCGTGCCTGACCGTTTTTCTGCCGTGGTAAATTTTTCACTCACGCTTGTCCTATCAACGATTGAAGTGGGTACGAGACAGCTGTCTGCTAGTTCGTGCGGTGAGTATTAAATCGAGCTGCGGTCTTTCTGCGGCCGTAACGCTTATCGGTCTCTACCCTTGTCCACCAACGTAATTCTTATCGGTGTCTTGCACATGGCTATGCAAATATTTGCAACAAGCTCTGGCAAGGCCCTGGGTGCCAGACTCCAGTGTGACAACGTCAGATGATTTGGAGGACGGACTCGGAACTACTTATCTTGCACACGAGTTGTACACGAGGCCCAGAAAGGTTAATTGAGACAACTCCGCGATCCCCGCTTCATTAATTCCACTTTGCACTCCGCAAAGAGGACTTTGGCTGCCGAGGAAGTCCGAAAAGTAAGGTGAACGGCAGGCCTGGACCAGGAGGCATAGAGTCGGGGGTTGCCGCTGATAAGCTCGTCTCGCCAGTATTAGTACAACGCCTCGCGTCAGGCGCACCTTGTCCTCCAGACACCACACCCCTCGAATGGTCCCGCCCGACATCAGCATCACCCCCGTTCCCCTACTCCAGAAACTCCTCTTCAGCCTAGCTTCACAACATGGTGACTCCCTGCGTAACTCGTCTTCTCCGCAGCCCTCCGCGGCAGGTGGTGGCGGCGCCGTGCATACCCTCGCTCGCCGCGACATCCACGACCCAAGCCACCGCGCCCAATTCATCATCTTCTCGAGTCTCATCCCGATTCTCGTCCTCCTGTCAGGTCTGTTTGCCGGTCTGACGCTGGGATACATGAGTCTCGACGAGACGCAGCTGAACGTGCTCAGCGTGAGCGGAACGCCGTGAGTGCACACGCGTATGTATATGCGCGCACTACGATAGCTGATATGCCCACGACCCTTCCCGGTCGTGGCAAAACAGGAAACAGAAGCAATATGCGAACAAGATCAAGCCCATCCGCAAGAACGGGCACCTCCTCCTCGTCACGCTGCTGCTCGCGAACATGATCGTGAACGAGACGCTGCCCGTCATCTCGGACCCCGTCCTCGGTGGCGGCGTGCCCAGTGTCATCGTGAGCACTGTCCTTATCGTCATGTACGTCCTCGTCCTCGTTCTCTTCCACTCCCATGCGAATCCGAGTCCCTCCGAGTTCGCCCTTCCTATGCTTCCTTTGCTTCCTCTGCTTCCTGGCGTCATCCCACATGCTGCGTTTACGTGTTCCTTGTCTTTCATGGTTAAACTTCACCCGCTACACCTGCTGTCATTGGCCCACGCTTCGTATCCACTCTTTCTGGCCCGTTCCTTCGTGTTCTCCGGGTTCTCGGGCTTCACCAAGTGGAGGATGTGGAGGTGCCGAACTGGCGCGACTTCGGCACGGCGACGCGACTCCTATCGACCACCTGCCACGCGTCGTGGCACGTGATGTCCTGTCATGTTCCGAGAGGCGCTCGTGTCCTCGGATCCTGACAGGTCCCTCCACCGTCGCTGGCCCCGCTGGGAGTCTTGATTGCCACAGTCGCAAAGACTCAGACTCTGTCGGTTGCTAAATACGTGGCCAAACATTGTGGTCAATGCCCGGGAGTTTTATCCATATTCAACTGGGCGACGAACGTGTGCAGTCCCGTGGTCGCGTTCTCCCACCAATCGGACGCTTTGTGCGTGGCTGTGAACAGTCCGCCTCCGACGGTGTCGACCGTGCTGCTGCATAAGGATCGAGACCCAGCAAGCGCGCAGTTCCAAACGTCGCCAACCCACGACACGCTCGGCGGGATGGTGGTCAGTACCTGGGGCCTGAATCTGGTGCCCCAGGCGCTCCCCCGTACGGAACGCCATCCAGTGTCCGGAACATCATACGACCGTGCTTTAGGTCAGGTCCTTGCTCCGCTCGAAGGCTAGACTTCAGCTCCTTCCGAAGAAACCTTGACCTTTGCGTCTAGGCTCTGGGAAGCACAAATGATAATTGGAATTCTCAGTCCTTTCCTTGGCCAGTAGCCCGGCGACAGTGTCAGACATGTGAGGTTCTGGCCAAGCAAGTGGCATGAATGCTTGTCTGGAGTGGTCCTCGCGGGGCTCCTTGCGACACGACTGTGGGTTGAGTACAACAGAAGTCATCAGGAGCAGTCTTCGAAATCTTGGCCGCTTGGGAGTTACGTGCGCGGTGACATGTATAGCTCGGCGCAAAAGGCTTAGCGGTGCTCTTTGAATAGGATCTTCTGAAAGAAGGGGTCCACCGTACGGCATTTCCGGACGTCGTAATAGTTGCGCAACAAGACCGATACCATTGTGCTCCACAGGGTGCAATTGACGTGGACATGCGAAGGTTCTAGCCTTCGCTGTGTTGTCGCCAGAGCACGTAACGTGGACGCTGGTCGGCGCAAAAGTACCCTCAAGGACGTGGCGCATTCTGCATGATCAGTCAGAAGACTTCTGACTGGAGTGCAGAGGCTTCGGCCGTTGCGCATGTTGCATCATGAGAGCGTAAGACAGCGCGCGGATGCTGTATTTCACCGCACCGGTCACGTTCGACGTTATGGGGCAATGAGTGCTTCGCCCATCCGTCGACTCTGGACTGCAGTTTTCTTTTTTCCAATTCGATCGGTACTTCCGACTCGGTTTCCAATTCAGCAGCATGCCATCTCCGCAGGATCATTACTGACCTATCATGTAGTTTCGCAGAAATTATCCCGCAGTCCTTGTGCACGCGGTACGGACTGTATTTCGGCGCTAAAATGGCTGGCTTTGTGCATGTCCTCTTATGGACTTTGGTGAGCGGTCCGCCCCGCTGCGTACGTCGTACACTGACACAATTTCCACAGGGTGTTGCCGCTTGGCCGGTCGCCAAACTGTTGGAGTTTGTGCTTGGGCCCCACCATGGTATCATCTACAGACGTGCCGAGCTCAAGGAGCTCATCGCCATGCATTCAAACGGTGGGCAGCTTGGCGGCGACTTGAAGACGGACACCGTAACTATAATCGGAGGCGCTCTTGATCTACAAGAGAAAGTTAGTCATCGCACCCCATTGGTAGCATCGATTGCTCACGCTTCATCTCCGCCATCCGGCAGGTCGTAAGGCAGGCGATGACGCCCATCAAGGACGTGTTCATGCTGAGCATCGATGCCAAGCTTGACTACGAGACACTGCGCCAGGTCTGCCTGACAGGACACTCGCGCATTCCGGTGTATGAGGAGGTCGAGATCTCTGTGCCCAGACTTGTCGCACAGGTCAACATTTCCGAAGCCGACCTTATGGACGCTACAGGTTCCCGCCTAAGCCTCGACGGCAGGCAAACGAGGACGCAGAAGGTGAAGAAGATCATCGGCATCCTGCTTGTGAAGCAGTGCGTGCTTCTTGACCCCAATGGTGCGTACGGTCGCTGGACCCCCTAAAAGTTTTTTTCCTGTCCAATCGCGGCCAAAAGACTAAAGGCTAATCGTGGGACGGGGGGACGCTGCGCCCTGTCCTACTACTAGACGCAACGCCGGTGCGCAAGATACCGCTGAACAAAGTGCCGTTTGTGCCCAATAACGAGCCGCTGCTCGGTATCCTCGATAAATTCCAGGAGGGTCGGTCGCATATGGCGATCGTCTCACGCTTCAGCGTCGAACGCGCGACGAGCGTGAAACAGGCTGTCAAGCGTGGACTCACCAGGCGGCTGCTCGACACGGTTCGAATTGGCGACAGCAGCGACTCGAACTCGAGCGATGACGAGGAGGAGGGCGAGGGCGAGGCCCCGTCTCCCTCGTCTCACATCCAGAAGTCGCGGCCGCATAAGCCTCAAAGGCACAGTAGCAACGAAGAGACGCTCCATGACGGCTGCTCCGCCGAGATGCATGATGAGGATGTGCAGTTCAACAAGAAGGCAGACCATACGCGGCGCAGATCGAAGCGCGTTGCTGACATAGAGATGGGCGTCGTCGAGGACCCGGAGGGTGCAACCAAGAAGCGGGTGCTCACCCTGCCAAAGGTCGGCGGATGGCGGGGATGGGAGCAGAGCATGCCTGCGGACGCTGTCCTGACGAAGGAGGGAGTGGACGAATTCCTGCAGAGTGTTGACCCAGCGGTGATGCCGCTCGGCATCATCACCCTGGAAGACGTTCTTGAAGGTACGTAAACATTGGGCGTCAGCATCGGGTCCTGTGTTCGCGAGGCGACCTCATGCTCTTTTCGCGTAGAACTCATCGGAGAAGAGATCTATGATGAATTTGATCCGCAGGGTCACCCAGATCTGACCTCCTACGTCCAGGCGGAGGTCAAAGTCGCACCGTCGCTGAAGCGCACAGGCTCCGCGCCTGAGCTCGTTGGACTAGACCCGACGGCTGCGACCGCCGTCGCCTCGGGCATCTCCGACACGTCCCCCGCCCCGTCGATGTCTCTTCTCTCGGTGCCCGTGCCGAGGCCAATGGCGTTGCCCGCACTCCGCAATTTGAACTTCAAGGTTCCTGGCTTCCAGCGGTCCCGGAGCGCGCCCCCCATGCCCCACAATGCTAGGGGCTTCTCGGAGAAGAACAAGGACAAGGACGGCGCGAAGGACAAGGTCGGGCTGCCTGACGGCCCTCCGCTCCCGCCGTCTGTTCCCGAAGGCATTGTGCCGCCTGAGATGGTCGCGTTCTCCACGTCCGGAAGCACCAACGTTCCTTCACTCGCCTCCATCCCCATCGCCGTCTCGGAGAAGCCCGTCCCTGTCCCAGCCGAGAACAGTCGCATTGCATCCGCCCTCCCTGCCCCATTCTTCGCGACGAAGCCCTGCGCGAGTGTACCGGGTCCGTCCGCGCCTTTGCCTTCCCTGTCGCTAGAGGGTCAGGGTACTGTCGTACCTGCGCATTCAGCTGCCGCTGCGAACGTGGGCCGCGCACGGTCTGTGCAGGCGATTACGTCGAATCCCGCGATCGCCGTCGCCGTCATGCCATTTGGACCGCCCACGCGCAGCGCGTCGCCCGCACCGTCACTGGAACAGGCGATTCTCCTTGAGCGCGAACGTAAGCGCCGCGCCGGGTCAAGCTCGGGCAGCCAGACCGCGACCAAGGGCGGGTGGTTCAAGAGCAGTCCGCTGAATAGCGGAGACGCCGTGCCCGGAGTCATTGTCGCCGAGCGCGTGAAGCGCGATTTTTGGCAGGCGGAAGGTGCCACGCCGATGTCGGAGGCTGCGAGCGCGCTCGAGGTCCCCCCTGGGGACGGTCGCAAAGCCGACGAGAAGGAAGGCCAGGGCTGGGTTTGATGAGCGTTGGCACGTCGCCTGGGGGTGGGGTAGTAGGCCACTCGGAATCTTGGAATAAGGCCTGGGCTGCGAACCATAGGTCTGGTGGCCTTGACGTGGACATCGTCGGAGTACGAGTGGTGAATGGTGACTTGAATTGCTTTGACGTTTTTTGATGCACAGCTGTCCCGAGGTTCGCTGTTTTGTTTTTTGTCATCTGTTTCCATGTACTTCTAGGCTCGGAATTTGGAGGAACCAAGGTATGAGTTGAGATTCACCGGCGGAACATGGTACAGTCTCCTAATGGCAGGCACGCCTTGTTTGTGTATCATGAGGAACGGTCTTGGGCGTGCACCTGTACAGAACTATTTGAGTGCGTATGCGTTGTGTTATAGCTTTTGCGTCTCTGTCGAATGTTTCGCTTTCTCGCCTATCCCTCATGTGTACGATTGTCCATGATACGTTTTCCGCTCTCGTGTATTTGCATGACGCCTACCCGCTAATTGATGTTCGATGGCTTACTTGTGGGTCCGGATGGGTGCATCTCGCCATATAAGCGCTCTATGTCGGGTTTTCCAAGCTCAATGCAGGCACCAATTGAGCACCCATATCATGCTGTCGATGGTCTGTATCCCTTCGCTGGTAAAGGTGACTGACCGGTGAGTTTTCTCGCACGTCGCACCATGAGCTGAAATAACACTATGTTGTTCGAACCTCAGGCCTGAGGCTTTTACAAATTCCTCAGCGTCGTCCATTTTTGCCGTCTCTGAGCCGGAAACCCCCATGGAGCTGGGCGGCAGAGGCTGGTGCCAGGTGATTGCTCCGGGCTGAGCTGCGTTCGCTTAACGCTCGACTCTTCTCCGCACTGTGCGGGTCCCTCCGACCAAAAGCTCGAGTCCGATGACCATGACGGCGCCCGTATTCTCCGGTGAGCGAGACGCTGCCTTCTACCCCAGGTCGAAGTCTGGGGGGTCTAGGCGACGAGCTTGCTTCTCTCTCCTTGGAGTAAATCACTGTTTGACAGGGTAGAGAGTCATGGGATGGTGCTTCCAAACGTGTCTCTGATTAGACGGCCTCGAACTCCTTCCACCGCCGCCGCAGCTCAGCTACAATCTACTTTCTGGCCGATAATAGGCCCATACACCAGGCCCTCGATATACCTGCATGTGGCTGGGGAAGCTCGAGGCTAGTAGGCCTCCATCCACATAATCTGTACGTGACAGCGGAATTCTGAAAATTCTGGCAACCGGGAACTTTTCGAGTTGACGATGTTTCCGTTATCTCCACCAGGACATTGTCGATGCGAAGTCGGGACACGCAGATTTCCTCGGTCCGAGTGTGGTACGCAACCAAGTCAGCCAAGGCGGAACATTGGAGTTCCTTCATTATACTCTCAGGGCACCTCGGCTGTTGCAGTGGCGAGGGATCGGTCCAGGGCCGCTGCGGGGTGCGCTCCCAAAACCGGAACAGCCACGGAGTGAGTGCTAACAGGCATCGCGATTTCCAATGCAAAGGTATCCCTTTTGGCAACTTCGGGACGGCGGCTTTCTTTCGAGAATTGCGCAACTTGGGCCGGATCTCACTCTCGATGACCGACACTCAAAGTTCTCAAGTTCCCCCGCGCGTTGTCGGCACAAGGTGAGAAGCTGTTCGTGAATGACGCTTCCTTCCGGCTTGACCGGATGTGACTTTTACGTTTGAGCTACAGTTGCGGACAATCAAACTCGACAAAACGGGGTTGACGCCCAAATCGAATTTTCTGACGGGCGCTGTGCCCGGGAATGGATTCGCAATAGCTGAAAACGTCCAAAAACACACCTCCGAAGTTTTTCGCCCCACGACAAAATAGGGTGCGCGATTTTTGGCCCATTTCAACGCTCCCTTTGCCCCCCTGGGGCACCTTAGGCGCCCTACGGGCCGGGTATACCACCTTGTGCACCTGAG
Organism: Ganoderma boninense; assembly: GCA_002900995.3. Lineage (NCBI taxonomy): Eukaryota > Fungi > Basidiomycota > Agaricomycetes > Polyporales > Polyporaceae > Ganoderma > Ganoderma boninense. The sequence goes on along the minus strand of CM035314.1, from coordinate 1,626,557 downwards.
TAAGCGCTCATTAGCGCTCACTGATGGCCGGAGGGTGTCTTTATATGGGACCGCCGACGACCGATTGTCCCATCCATGTCCACTGTTGGGCATGGGAATGCGGTCGGGCATCGACCATTGAGGCGTGCGCAGTACGAGAAGCATTTTCTGATGTACTTGATGTACTTGCTGCCTAATCCAGGGGCTTGACGCCCAACTTTGTGAATATTTTAGCGCTTAACGGCTCGATAGAAGCTTTGTTTTTGTCGGAATCATCTTCAGCTCTTCGAAGGAGTCGATTGCCGTATTTTTCATGATTTTTACGAATATTTTTGGGGGGTACGCCAAATTTTTGGCCCTCAAACCCAAAAGTGGCTGGAGGGAAATCGGCTCGTACAAATCCTTTCCTCCGTCCTCTACGATGCATAATACACTGTTTCCCACCGTTTCCGGCTATTTCGGAAGGCTAGAAAAATCGGTCAAGTTTTTTGTCGAGTTTGATTGTCCGCAACTGTACCACGGACGCCGACCGATTGCCAACCGTACTTGTCGCGCAGCCTGGGCTCCTACTTGCTCCCTATGGACTGATCGGCACGGAAATCCCAGAAGACCTCTGCAAGCTTGGAGGCGGGGCAGGGCACCCTCGCGGCTACTGTGGCAATGGAAATTGACCTGATTCGGAGCGACAGCGGAACAATGATCCTAACACTGGGCCTCCAGGACCCCTCGTGTTGTCGAGTGGCTCAAGCTTCCGCCGCCAACCGACACCACTGCGGTCTACGAACCCACGGTCGACAACGGTCAGATGGACCATGTCGATGGGTCACGATGACCTGGCCTTACATCTCCCACGGTTCGCGATGGCGCGAAGCTGACGCAAAAGACTGTGTGACGGAAGAAGGTACGTTCAGCCGTACTCCGCAAGCCTTGACACAATGGATCCGCATCAAACCCCGCGAGCGCATAAGTTACGGAATGTATAGATGCTGTGGTAGATGCGGCAATCCAAGCACCCACGCCAAGTTCGCCCATATAGTAAGATCGGCTGTTATTATTAAACGGGTGTTTCCCATGCTGGCAGATGCATGTCTAATCCTTGACAGGTTGATGGTTTGACGGGTTGAGGACGCAGCCTCAAACGACGTGGCTGGAACGCCCTAGCTCTTGGATTTCTTGGGCACTTGAACACGGGGCCATACGAGGATGTCAGACTTTGTCGGAAGTGTATGTCAGAAAGCGCGTCCTCCATTGAACGCCAGAACAGAAATTTTGGTACAGCCATAGGGCGGTTCGTGAGCTCACGCCCGCCAGGTGCTGATTTACGGCTTTACCGACTAAATAGAAGAAGGTCATTCGGACCGAAAAGATCTCCAGAAAGGGTGGGGGGAACTGAATGAGATTTGTCGTTGCCCCATGCAGGCTCTACGACGGCATTCTAACAATGCGGAACAATTCAAACCCTCGTACCTCCCAACTTCGCACGTCTGTTAGGCCCGTCAGACAGGCTCTCCAAGGTAATGGCTCTTTCGAACACGCGCCTCGGAAGATATTTGTCAGTTTGCCATGACAGCCATACAATCCAAAACGAGGAAGATACCGATACCCACGGCATACTTTACAAATGGTAGGAGCACGGGATGTCCACATGCTCAGCCGATTCGTACATCCTCGCAGGGGAAAAATGGACAGTTTGAGACGGGTTTCTACCAAAAGGGGGACGTCCAGAGCACCGTGACTAGCTATGAACCTGAATTAGGGGACAAAGGACTGCGACGGACGTACGGTGTGGCAAGTAGTCACAATGACCACAGTCAAGGTTCGCTCCAGAACGGCCCAGGTGGAGGGTCTGCCAGTCCGGGGGAGATCATCCTTCTCAGCGTCTCGATTCCTCTGATGGGAGATCGCAAGGAGGGTCCGTCGCTGGATGGTCACCGGTTGTCAATTTCGTGGAGGAATGCGACATAACTAGAGGCGCCGTCAGCTTAGGCGAATCGCGCGAAAGCAAGCGGGTAATGCACACCTGCCTGTAGAGCGCTAGGAGTAGACGAAGCAGTGGAAGCTGAGGGTGCAGAGAGGTTAAAAGGCTCGGATGACAGGCCTTTCGTCTCACCAAGCCCAAAACACACCCGCCTTCTCCTTCTCCTTCTCCTCCTCCTCCTCCGCCTCCTCGTACTCACATCTACACCTTTAACCTCCCCTCCCATACACACACGCCATGGCCGCTATCAACGCTCAGCCTCTTGTCTTCTGGAAGGACCTCAGCCCCAACCCCGTTCCCCTCGAGCCCGCTACCCCTACTCTCCCCGCATCCTCATCGTCGGCGGTGGCGTCATCGGTCTCACTACCGCGTGGACGCTCCTCGACAAGGGCTACCATGTCACGGTCGTCGCCAAGGAGTGGGCTACCTTTGGCAAGGAGCAGCGTCTGACTTCCCAGATCGCCGGCGCACTCTGGGAGTACCCCCCGGCGGTCTGCGGCCAGCACACCGACCTCATCTCGCTCCAGCACTCCCGCAAGTGGTGCATGGTCTCTTACCACATCTGGGACGCCATCTCCGCCAAGGCCGACCTCTCCCGGGAATCAGGCGTCAGCACCAAGCCCTCCGACTTCTTCTTCCCCTTCCGCGTCGAGGACGATGCTAACCAGTACTCGAAGATGAAGGAGATCGCTGGCTGCGGCGTCCGGGGCTTCCGCCACACCCCCGACATCATCAAGGAGCGCGACATCAACAAGTCGTACGGCGCCGTCGACGCGTACGAACTCCTCGCCCCCGTCATCGACACCGACCGCGCGATGATCTGGCTCATGGACCTCGTGCAGCGCAAGGGCGCCCGCTTCGTCACCCGCACCATCCACGGCGACCTCCTCGACCAGGAGCAGGCGCTCCGCGCCGAGTACGCCGCCGACATCATCATCAACGCGACGGGCATCGCAGGGACGGAGCTCGCAGGCGACGAGTCGTGCTACCCGATCCGGGGCGGGCTCATCCGCGTCATCAACGACGGGAAGGACTTCCCGGTCATCGACGCGGCGCTGAGCATCTCGGCGGACGTCGCGAACGAGATCGTGTTCCTCGTCCCGCGCAACGACAAGATCCTCATCATCGGCGGGATCACGGAGGCGCACAAGGGCGAGCTCGACTACACGCTCGACACGCCGATCATCAAGCGCATGCGCGCGCGCGCGGAGGCGTTCCTGCCCCAGCTGAAGCGGGCGCGGCTCGACCCCGACTACCCGCTCTCGCAGGGCCTGCGCCCGTTCCGCAGGCAGAACGTCCGCGTGGAGCGCGAGCTCCGCCCCGTCGTCGGCGAGTCGCTCACGAAGCACAGCCGCATCATCCACACGTACGGGCACGGAGGCGCGGGCTGGTCGCTCTCGTTCGGCTGCGCGGCGGACGTGCTGGCGATGGTCGAGGAGGCGCTGCTCGACAAGGCCCCGACGGCGATGCAGACGGAGAAGGGCTTCTCGCCGAAGCACGAGGAGGCGCACGGGCGGTTCTCGGCGCGGTTGTAGGGTCTGGGCGGGGCTGAGGGTCTTCTCATCAGCGAGCAAAACCCGAGCATCACGTTTTGTATTGTATTTGACAGTGTCCACGACGAGCTCACCTATATGTGTACAGTACTCTGATCTGTTTCTCGGTCGATTAGAATCGCTCCTGTCTGTTGGTTGTCGTTTATTAGCGGCGTAGTATAAAAATTTCGCATTTTGCGGACTTAGAACACTGTTACCAGAGGGCTATTTTTTAAATGATTATGAACTGTTCGTCAGATATTCTATCGCATTGAGGCGTGGAAACGTACACGGAGCTGCGAATACGTGGTCGATGTTGACATTTAGGTGAATACATCTGTATGCGTGGCCGCAGTCATCGGACATGGTCGAAGTGAGCTTGGGAAACTCGGTGGTGCATAGAAGGACGCACGTTGCACGATGAAGACCGAACATGGGAAACTGCTGCCGTGTTTTTGGACTGGTACAGGTAAAGTGACCTGAGCGTCGAAGGAGGTTGAGCACGAGTCCGTCGTCCGAGTCGTTCAACGCCGCCAAGTGCTTTCTGCGCGTCTACTGAGTGGTCTGGACTCTGTCTGTCGTGACCCGGCCAAGGCCGTCCAACCACTCTAACGCCGAGTCGAATTGTAAACTGCAATGACGACTGCACGTATTCTCGACGATCGCACTCGGGCATCTACAATATTAAGCACTCCTCTTCCATGAATGTATTGGGAAGAAGAGCAATGACTTCAGCGAGCGCGCAAGGAAGCGGCGACAACAGGATTCGAACAGCGCCTTCCGGCCGGCCCGGGTCCCATGGCGCCACGACGGCGACCAGCTCGGCGTTCCGCCTGCCCCCGTGAAATCCAATGCTCCTCCCACTTGACGCCGACCATGCTGATATCTTCCCAGCGACGTTGGAATTTCGCTGCAATAGCGTCTCGCGGACTCGGACTCGTTCTTCATCCTACCCGTGCGTAGGTACAGTCCGGAGACCATGCAAGTTTCAGGCTTCCCCGCACCATCCTGAACCTCGCGCAGCCGAGGAGGCTGCCCTCTCTCCGCGATGGCGTAGTGCCGACGGGGCCCGGGGTGGTGGGGCAGGACAGACAGGCAGACGAGACCACGATCAGCCCCGACGTCGACGAGGAGCTCAAGCTCCCGAAGACGGCGTCGCTCGTCATTGTGCTGTTATCGAACGTGCTGCTCCAGGTATGTCGTCTTTTCTCCACCAACACACGTTGGCCGCACCGCAGTGACGTGCCAACTGACCGTGGGCTCCTCCCTCCAGATCACGTTCTTCATCATCGTATCGTCGTCCAATGACTATGCACAACACCTCGGAGGGTCGTCGACTTTCTCCGGATTGGTGATTGGTATCCCACGGCGGTGTCGGGCCTCACACTCCTCCCTCTCATGCGTTTCGACCAAGGTGAGGCGCCGCCATGTCGAACTGTGTGTATTTGTCTAACCCCGCATGACCTGCAGGTGTTTACCAGCGCCCATTGCACCTCACCTGTGCGTCTATGGTCGTCGGGAATGTGCTGTACGGCCTTGCATACCGCGCCAACTGGCTCTACCTGATCCTCCTGGGGCGCATCGTTTGTGGTTTCGGCTTCACGTTTTGGATGTACAACAAGCGGTACTGCTCGGACCCCCGGATCGTCGGTATTCGTCGTAGGACCACACTCGCCGGATGGCTCGTTCTCGGCCAAGGCCTCGGTTTCAGCTCCGGGCCGTTCTTCGGTGGGCTGCTGTAAGCCTCCATGCCGTTTGATCGTCCCTCCGTCCGCGAGCTAAAGCACACACAGGTACAAGGTCGGGTTCAAGAGCTCCATTTTCAACGGGTACACGAGTCCGGCTTGGGTGATGGCCGCCTGCTGGCTTCTATTCTGGGTCGCCGTCTGCATGTGGTTCGAGGATGTCCCCCGCACGCCGCAGAAGCCCATCGCCCTTCGATCTATGGTATCCTCCCTCACCACCCGCGAGAAATCAAACAAGGACAAGGGAGACTCTATGAGCACCAACGCCGAGGCCGACGTCGTCGTCTCCGCGTCACCGACGCCTCCCCCTTCCCCGCCCGCCGCCCCCCAAGGTCCCTGCACAAAGATGACGCCGCAGCAGTGGGGCGTGTGCGCGACGATGTGCTGGTTCGCGATGACGACGTTCTTCATCCTCGGCGCGTGGGAGTCGAACATCCCCGTCTTCACCTCCTCCGCCGACCCCACGAACCCGTTCCACTTCTCGCCGTTCGCGGCGGGGAACCTGATCGCGCTCGGCGGCGTGTGCACGATCCCGTTCCTGCTGCTCAACCTCGGCTTCGCGCGCCGCGTGCAGGACCGCCACACGCTCGCGCTCGGCACGTCGCTCGGCGTCGCGGGGCTGCTCATCGCGGTGGGGATCATCAAGGGGAGGAGGGTGAGCTACGGGACGCTGTGGCTGTGCTGGTTCCTCGTCGCGCTCGGGTTCAACATCGCGAGCACGGTGACGCTGTCGCTGCTGTCGAAGCAGCTGCCCGGGGAGTGGAACGGGAGGATCAGCCTGTTCATACAGTGGAGCAACTACACGGGGCGGGTGACGGGCGCGGTGTTTGGGGGGTCGGGGGGTGAAGATAGGGATGCTGAATTACGTGGGGGTGCAGCTGGCGTATGTGGGGGTGGGGTATGTGATGTTCTTGACGCTGTGGAAACACTTAAAGGCGAAGACGGGATAGAGGGAGCCAGTGAGGAGATCGGTAGGGCACGTGGGGTGGTCGAAGCTCGCTTTCAGATCTTGTTTTGCTGTTCGTTGTGCTCGTTAGACATCTACTCCCCGCACATCTTTAGAACGAAATTAGATATAGAGTTTAGGAACCATGCATCCTGCAATGTTTGGCGCGCATATACAGAATGTTACGCCAGGTAAGCTGCCCTTCGCCGAGACTTGGTGTCTGGTGTCAGAGACGCTACAATCGTGCCGCAACAAACCACCAACGCTGACCAGTCTGAATAGATAACCACCGCAGGACGAGCTGTTATCTTGGTGTCAATACTACTTACTGAAAGAGGCATCACTGGTGCTTACCAGACGTGCGTCACAATGTTTGGGCCGCGATAAGGTGAGCAACACAGACAAACAATCGGGATCGGCTGGGATCGGGCATAGCGGCGGTGCAGCGTTATCGCAAGCGCCGAACGCGTGTCTTCAGGGCAGGGCTTATCGCGACGAGTCCCTCGGCCCTCGGACTTGGCGGCGGCCACGATGGTCTCTGCGCTTGGCCGGGCGCCGCTGGCTACATTCAGCTTGAACGTTCACCGTCTCTTCCTCCCGTACCTGCGGGCGGCCGCACTCGCGTTCGCAGCTCACTTGGAATCCTCATGTTGACAACATAGTATACAGTACTCCGGCATCCGCGGTACTCGCGCCAGTGTTCCGGCTTCTCGCCGAGCAAGTCGATACGCACTGGCCGCAGCGATCCACCCAGGGGAGCCTTCGGCCGTGACGAAGGTGCCATCGTGGGATGCGGTTATGTCTAGAGTCCTCCGCCGCTTGTCCCAGGTACGCGGTCTTGTGCTGATCAGCCCGCAGGTATCTCCCGCTTAAACACCCGCTGTTATTGCAATGTCAGCACAGTATACTGCCATCATTATTTCTCATCTCTTCCCGCATCTGTGTTTTCTCTTGGCATAACCTCATAAGCGCTCCCCCTTTTCGATACCGCTACTGTGGAGAAGCTGATGGACAAAGGCCGACAACAAGCACTTTTGCTCTCCTCGTCACGCCTCGCGAACTGCAACATTAGAGTAATGCGAAAGAATCAAGGCCTAGGACCGGGCGAAGCTGCGCGGCGAGAATGTTCCTGGATTGTACATGCCTTAATGTAAGTCTGGTAGACTGTTCAATGGTAAGGGCTGACTGTTCGATGTGCGACAGTCGGCCTTCCCTGGAGCATCGGCAGATGCACGCAAACGTGACAGCTACACCCTTGCGACAATAATGGGTATCATGAATGTAGCACTCATTATATGCGCTGCGTCGCGGCCCGCAGGTCGGACTTATGCTGGCTTCGGGGAGTCTTAGAAGCTCTTTGTTCCTGGTTTCCTAGCGGCTTGCAGAGACGCAAAAACCGGGAACTCAATGGATAGTGGTGGGATGTGATCAAGACGGACCCGCCTGCCTTCCGAGCTGCTACTATCGGGATCGCTTGCGTTTCACAACGCACGGCTCGGTCGTCTTGCCCAAGTCACAAGCTACTGAAATTCTAATGTAGACTAATCAACATTTGGTCCCCCCGAGCCGATGGTCACGAATGACCGTCAAATGTCGAATTCGCGGTCCCGTCTGCGACTCCACGTTGCAAACCTTGGACAATCTTCGTACTGCGAACCAGAATTACATCCTCTCGAGCGAGCCAGAGCTGGCCCTTCCCCTCATGTCCACAACGAATTCCACGCATTCTTTCCGCCATCATGATCGAGACTAACATGTAGTACCCAGCCTCTTGCCTGACACCGTCAGCCGCAGATGTACCAGTTCGAGGGGCTCACCGGACGCCTCGCCATACCTCGCTCAATGCCCCCCGGTCGTTGATCATCAAGTCAGCCTGACGCTAGAGGCCAACATGTCACTCACCACTGTACTTGCCCTTTTCGTCGCATGTTCGACCATTCTGGCCCACCCGATCGAGTCGAGCCAAGGCTTCGACGCAGCCACACTGTCAAAGGTCAAGGCCAACCTCGAGAACATCGCCACACACAGGTGGGTACACTCCCATCCTAGCCATCGTCCCGCGCCATCTGATCCTCTCGGGACACAGTTGGGAGATTGGGACGGCCCTGGAGGCGGTGACAGAGCTGGATTGGCCAACGTTGTCCGTCTTCCATGGGACCGTTCCTCCTGCCGATCTTCCCCAACCGGACCCGTCGGATTATCTTTTCGCAAAGGTCAACGCGTAGGATGGTTTTCGCTCCCTATCTGCTTAGATGGGTCACTGAATTCCTGTGGATAGTGTCGTCGACAGCATACCCAATCCCTCTACTCCAGGTCCCCTCATAAACGGGGACGGTGCCGTTGGTGACCCGGCGAGTGAGTAGCCCTCGCCGGCCTCTCATGACGTCATGGTTGCGCTCATCCTTCTCGCGTGTTTTTCTTTTCTTTTCAGGCCTGGGAGTCCCTGTCTCCGTCGTGAACCTCACGCGGACCGATACCAGCGACGACAGGTTCATGGAAGCCGCGAAGAGCCAGCTCCAGTACATCATCACCGGTGCGCCCCGCACCGAAGACGGCGCAATTTCCCAGCGTGCAAGTGAAGTACAGCTCTGGTGAAGGAGATCTCTTTGGTCTTTTGTCGTCGTTTCCAGGTGCTGAATTAGGATCTATCAGGGCTGACTTCGTGTATATGGCCCCGCCGTTCATCGCGTACTACGGGGCTGTCGTGGGTGGCGACGGAGGCGACGCGCTTCTCGCCGAGGCGTACCAGCAGTGCAAGCTATATCGACAGTATCTGAGGGACGACAGCGGCCTCTGGAAGCACATCGTCCTCGGTTCGTTCCAGGACAACAACCACTGGGGAACCGGTACGTCGCCCCGACCATGTCGCTCTATAATCCACACGGACTTTGTAACTTATAGAGATCGGCAGGAAACGCTTGGGCTGCCGCAGGCATGATGCGCGTCGTTGAGACCATCGCTCGTTCCAGGCAGGCTGAGAAGTTTGTCGTCGAACGTGCAGACCTCACGGCGTGGATCAACGAGATTTTGACAAATGTGTGGGCCTTCCAGGTCAGGACATTGACTATGACAGGTATCGGCTCATGGCTTCGTACTGATCGTGACTCCATGGTCGTCGCAGCGGACAAACGGGACGCTATACAACTACATCGACCAAGACACGTCCTTCGCGGACACCTCCTCGACCGCGCTCCTCGGGGCTGTTTCGTTCCGCTACGCACAGCTCACGGGCGACTACGTGCACCTCGAGAATGCGTACCGCGCGCTGAAGCTCGTCAGGGAGAGCGTGGACGCGGACGGCTGGCTGCTCGGCACCGTCGACCCTATGACGTTCAACACGCCGTCCCAGCCCGGGAAGTACAGCCCCGAGGGCCAGGCGTTCGTGCTACTCCTACAAGCCGCATGGCGGGATTTCGAATCATCCTGGAGCAGGTAGCCCGTCACATGCCCTGCATTTGGTGGCCTGGATACCATCGCCCGTGTACCTCTCCGGGCATCTGTGGGGTCTGGCTGTGGGTGTCTGTGGGCTTCCTTGTGGTCTGCCGGGTGTCCTTGGGCTGTCTTGCTATCGGTGTTCTCAGGTTGTCTCGTCTTCTGCACTATGCCCTGCCCCGCCCTCCTAACGCGCTCCATACTACTTACTCACATCGCGGACTCACGACTCGGACGATCCATTACTCGTCCTCATGTACTGACGGAACCTTGGCATCCTGGCATCTCAGGCAGCATTTCGGCGACTCGGAAGGATGGGTCCGCAACCGCGTTGAAGCACATGCGTTTCTATTGTCACACTCGGACATTAAGGCAATCCCGACTTCCATTCGATCCTTGCGGTTGCGAAGTTCTGCCATCCCTACGTGCGGCTTGGAGCGGATTCATGGTGTCTTTCGGCCTCTCTCCTACTATCACCTATTTCCATCACTTGCCGCAAAGCGGGATATGTAAACATTCCTCCTATGCTCCGCGTTCAGAGATTCCTGGTCACGTTAGTGAACTAGGTCTATCCTGCAGTAAATCGAGTCCATGTAGCGGTGTCATCAACACGTGCGTGATGGTTTTGGGATGGACCCCTGACACCTCTTGGTGTTTAGGGCACTGTATGTCCGTTGTCTTGTCGTCGGGTGAATGGCGCGATATCCGTGACGCGTTGCGTTGTACCGATGACGCAATGGCGGCTCGGTGTGTCGAATGGGTAGTGTTCGTGGGGTTTCGTGAAGTTTTTGGTGTGCTACGCCGGCGGGTTCGAAATAGGTAGTTAGATTGCGATTCCTCAGTCCGCATGTGGACAGACGGTACCAGCTACGCTCGGTGGAGTGGAGGTGTGCGAGTCATATGTGATCATCGAGTGCGGTCGCTTCGGCAGTGAGGCGGCGGGTGTCAACAGCGAACCTCATGTGCGTGAGGTTAATAAATATTTGAGCCAGTGAGTATCGTACATGTCATACAGAATCCAGGTTTGCGCGACGATCTGCTTTCCCTAGTATATGCTATATATGCTACTCTGTGCGCATATCCATATCAAGGCGAAACTGAGCGGCTTCTGCGGAATCTAGCCATACTGCGATCCGACACTACGTCTCGAAGTTCTCCGAAAGGATCTCTCCTAATCAGGACCGGAATGGAGGTGACGCCTTCCTCGAGGACGTCGTCGTACATATCGCATCCCTCTTCGCAGTTGAACATGGATAGTACGCGCCATACGACCATTGGCCCGAAGGGGGCAAGGTTGTTTTCTGCGCAATACCGTTCACCTCCTCGGAGGGGATCGAAAAAGTCGACAAATGACCCGCGGTCGCCGAAGTAACGGCCCTGAGATGGACAGACGTAGCGGTGGCGCCAGCACTCTTCGGCCTTTGGGAGGTCATGTTCCGTCTCTGCGCCATCCGTGTGCTCGAAATCCTCGCTATCGTCATCCATTTCGGAATGGGAGCTTGAATCCCCATCTGTCTGTTCATCCACGTCGACACTGGCGGCCAGTGCGGAAGATGGTGCGGGGTCGGTGGCATTTGGGCCGACCGTAGTGGATGCTGGTTCGGTGCCAGGTACCTCGGCTAAAAGAAACTATCAGCGACAATCGCCATTTGGCTCAGCATATGACGTACACCGGACGGGATATCCTGGAGTCTCATTGACGGCGTCGTCGTTGCCGTTGGTGCTCGTCTGCTTCAACCCGGTGGTGGCATCAGCCACAGGAGTCGTCATGTATGCGCGCGTTCGGAGCACGTTAGACATGCTCGCGGTGGCACCAGTGCCAACGAAAACGAATTGAGGCTGGATTGCGTCCTGCACTTCGTCGACAGAAGGGGATGTGGAAGGGCGGACCGAAAGGGTTTGCTTGTGATAGCTGTTCGAATCGGAGCAAGCGTTGTGTAGGGCGTCGAAGTTGTGTTGCGTGCCAATCTCAAACTTGGCGTGAGCAGAGGATGCAACTTCGAATGGGACGTCGAATGGGTGGTCCAGGCACGGGGCCAAGTCGAGGTCGGGGTGCGAGAGGCCGTCATGACCACTGGAGTCGACTGCGTGAACAATGCTAGATTGCCAGGTGTCGACGGGATCGTTGGTGACACGATGTTGAGCAGAGTCTGGGTAGACGAAGCCACCGAGATCGATGGACCATTGGGCATTGACTGCCGACGTCGAGCCAGTCGACATCGGTGCACGGGGGTATGAAAGGGGGTCGAGGCCTGAAAAGTGGTATTGTCCTCGACCGATGGTAATATCGGAAGCGTCGGTCGTGCCCGTATCGTGGACAAGGGATCCAGTGTCCCAAGTGCTGTCAAACCCATCGGGGCCTTCGGCGACCGAGCTTTGGGTAGGGACGGAAGATTCAAGATCGATGCGCTCGAGAGGGTTGACAGCAGGAAGACCAACAGCTCCACCGCAGAAAGACCCGTCGGTTGAAGAGAGCAAGTCGGTTTGGGCATGTGCGACGTCCTCGACTATGTGTGTAGGTGGCGCGCAGGCGTCACTGTTGAGAAGGGCGTCGATGGCCAACGTGTACTCGATGTCAAGGAGGGGGTCGGGGAAGCACCGCTCTAATACGTCGAGGCCGGTAAGCTCCGCGCTCGCGACGGACGAGGGTTCATAGAACTTCGTAGTCTCGAGGGCACTTGTGATGGAGTGCTGACCGTATTCGGCAGACGAAACTGCAGACGTGTCGCTGCTGAGGATGGAGTCGAGGGCCGCAGTATACCCCGTGGTAAGAACGAGGTTGGTATTGGTGTCGTTGGGTATATCTGCGCTGGCATCTGCGGTAAAGATGAGATCAGGCTCGGTTGGAATGAGTTTCCTTGTACTCGTACCTGCCAGATTCCCCGTTTGCGGGATCACAGTGGTGTTCGTGCTGCCGTTGGAGTCGTGGTCATAAGATTCCGCCCCCCCCGCAGCGACGTAATCCCCTCCTTGTGTGGTCAACGAAAACGAGGCGATGAAGGTATCGCCGAGCGCAGTGAGACCGGAGACCGTGTATGCACCTACGCCCGCGCCGGACGACGGTTCGCCGACGATTGGGACCGACGGTTGTGGAGCGTGTATCGGGAGCGTGTCGCTTGCCTCCGGTTGGGTGCTTTCGGCGTCGTTGGTCACCACCGGTTGGTCCGTACACTTGGCCTTCGAAGACTCACGGCGAGGGGGGGGTGGGACGTAGCGTCGGAATTCCGGCCACGCCGTCGGAGAGAAGGTCAGCGTGAAACCCCGTGCAATGAGCCTGTCGTGGAGCTTGTGATAGTTGACTGGGACTTGGGGAAGCTCCTGGTCCGCAATGAGGGCACGGTGATTGAATGTGAGGATAGGATGACTGCACCCGAAGCCGTACGCAGTGACGAAGTTCGAGAACGCCGTGCACGACGCACGGGAGATGGGAGCGGTCGCGGAGGATGTGTATGAACGATGCACTCGGATCGTAGTTCCACGAGTAGTTTCGATGGTTAGGATACTGGACACGAGCGTCCGCAAGGCATCTAGAACGGTGAGGTCCGAGTATTCGTGGGTTGTCGTTATGTTGCGAATGCCAGGGTCTTTGAGGATGGCGGAACAGAGTGGGCCGAACTCGTAGTCGCTGACAAATATGTCGAGATGCATGTGTAGGAGAGAGGGGTCACGGAGAATGAAGGCGAGTGCGAACTCGCCTCCGAAGACGCCGCGGTGCTGGGTGATGATTTCGAGCATGACGAGAGGACTTGGTACGTAGCGGTTCAACGATTTCGTCAGCGACCGTCGGAGTGATGCCACAGCCTGCTCGTAGTTGGTTTTGCACGTCGATCGCCACCTCGTCAAGGTCAAGAGGTCCATGTTGTCCGCGAACATGCCTCCGATCTCGGCCTGGAGCCTAGTACGCGAGCGAGTTAGGTCGAGAATGTACGTGCGACGATACACGTACCGGAGTATACGCGGGACGTATATCGGGTTGCGGGGGAAACCTGTCGAGTACATGAGGGGGGTCGTGACTGGGTGGGGGGGGTTTGTTGGGTTGCGAGGTTTGGGACGTTCGTTCACGGGGATGGATGTGAGTGGGATTGGGTATTTGCCAGAAGGTACACGAACCTTGGGAAAGCTGTGTACTGGGGGTTGGTTACCGGTGGGGGGCGGGGTGATGATGGCTGAAATTTGGGTAAGCGGATACTTTTGCGGTTTGTATACGACTACGCGCTGTGGCTTTGTGGGATGTTACGTTGCTGTATGCCGGGTTGAAGCGCTTGCGGAGGATCGTGGACGTGGATCTCGATCATCTATCTCCGCTTGATATTCAAACCTTGAGACCGCGTCGCTGAGAAATGCCGTGGTGGGAGCGGATGGGGTCTGCGGCAGGGTTCTGTAGGATGGCGGCGTGTTTGTCGTCCCCGTGATGACGGCGGGGGGCATTGGAATAGACAGAACTTACGAAATATCTATGGGTTCTCGAAGTCGGCGGGGTTCGTGGTGTCCAGGTAGATAGACCGCGGGTGTCCGACGCCCGGTTTCCGCCTCCCGCGAACGTAAAGCTTCCAGGGTAGGTGCCTAGCTGTGTGTTCGGCTGTAGAGGGAAAGGAGGCGGATTGGACTCGGAAGCGTGGGCGCGTTCGCACACGAGGTTTCACGTAACTTGGTGAGCGGCGTGCGATGATGCAGACTGTGATGATACGAGCACGATGTGGCCCAAGTGTTGCCATTCCATCGCGGTCGCTTTGCCTACGTGAGACCGACGTACGAGCGCCCATGTGTTGGCGCCTGCTTACCCGGTGCGTCGGCTGAGAACGCTTACCGATATCGACAACTTGTCTACTCGCATGTGCACTCACGGTAAAGTCTCCTATTCAAGCCCGCGTAGCGCACACCACGGAGGACTGTCGGGATGTCAAAGGTACGTTATATTGGCAGCAGATATCATCGCGTCTGTGATTACTGAACATCGTACACAGCCGTTCCGCCAGTGTTCGTGATCAGTCCGAGGTGTTTGTCTAATGGATGCGTCCGTGTCGTTCTGTATGTCTTGAAAGGTACGTGTCTTGCTGTTCCGTCGTGTGTCAGCGTTTGTCAGTTGGACTCGTAGGCGGACCGGAAGTGTGTGCGAGTCTCGGCGTCGAGTCCATCCAACCTCCCTAGTTCTGTGCGTAGTTCCTGAGATAGTCTTTGCTCTATTTTCGATGCTTTGAATGGTCGGAGGATCGCGAGTCCGCTCAGGGCTCTGACTCTTGAGAGCATCACGTATACTCCTTGCAGAGTGGTGGCACTAGCAGGGTCGATGATCGCATTGTCGAGCGATCGACCCTGGGACTTGTAGTCTGTGTACGCGTAAGCAGGCAACAATGGTACCTGTAGTCTTGACACTGATACTTGGGTAGCCCTTCCTCGTATGTCTCGCGTCCAAGTGAAGGTTGTCCACTCAGGGAATATTGGCACAATATCATCTGGGGCGTTGGTGCAGATGCTGCCCGCGTCTGGAATATGGACGTATACCACTGCGGGATATCTCCGTCCATCCTGCATATCGTATATGATGTCCTTCACAGTACCTTGGGTTCCATTGACGATTTTGTTGGTAAACGCGAGGTTCTCCTGTACCATCACAGACATGCCTGGGAACAGTGGAATTTTGCCTAGACTGTCGTGCGTAACAGTTGATGACAGCCTCCACAGCTCTGCGCACTCTTCGCTGGTAACGAACTGACCTGCTATTTTATCTCTTGCGTGGTATAGGTGGACATCTGCTTGGAACCTTCGCGCAAAGTGGCCCATTATTTGAAGGTTCAAAAGATCACGCAACTTCTTCCTGCCCACGATTATTGGTGCGTCCCGGAATCTCGTCAAGTCTTGGGACTCTTCTGCGTGCAATCGATCAGCATACCTGGTCTTGAGTGTAGCGAAGTCTGTTTGTTCCCCGTCGACATCTGATGTCTTGGCATGACCTACGCGTATTCTGCCGAGAATGTCGGCGTATGTCTTGTCTCCTGCTTGCCTCTGGTTGATCTTGAGAAGTACAACAGTATTGACCCTTCTCCACAGGTAAACGCCCATCAACGCGCTGATTCCACCCTTCCATTGGCATGCCCCGAGCCCGGGGTTGTTGATCAGAGAGTGGCTGTAGAGTGGGGGATCGCGTACGGGTCGCAACTGCCCGAAGTCCCCTGTGAAGATGACGTTGATACCGCCGAAAGGCAAGTCGGTCCTGCTCTCGTCGTATCCTTTCGCCCGTAGGAGACGTGAGTTCAGCTGACTAAGGAACCTTGCGCCTACCATAGATATTTCGTCGAGGATCAGATAGTCCACCCCTCCCCATATTTTACACAACTCTTGGAAGTCCTTACCGGGGCCGTCTGGGAGCATCGTGAGCGAGTGGATTGTGTAGCCGCCTATGAGGATTGCAGCGGCTCCTGTGGGTGCAGCGACGAGGACGCTGTTTCGTCTCCCGACCAAATCGAACAATCGGAGGATTGAATTGACGACATGTGATTTACCGGTCCCACCTACTCCACCGACGTACATCGTGAGTTGGGGTCCTCCATTGATCACATGGTTGCTGACTATCTCGAACGCCCGCAGTTGTTCGGGGTTAGACAGAAGGTTCTTCTCCAGAACCACCTGATGGACGACGTCTTGCGGATCATAAGTTGGCGTTTCTTGCATGATGCTAGTGGGTGCCGGGTGGGCTGCTCCGGCGCCCAATTCCATCGTGTCGAGTACTGGAGGTCGATTCAGTCTTGGCCGTACGCCCCTACGAGTCCCTGGGGAGCGATGGTCTCCGTCATCTGGCCTTCGTTTCCTCTTCAGCAGGCGCATGGTGGCGTGGTCTACGTCTATCTCGGCCCTGTTGCTTTCGTCGAGTAAGGTGGCTGCCCCGTACGTCGCCGTCTCCCGCGTGGATTGGTCTGGCTGAGAAAAGCAGTTGTCGATCGCGTGCCGGAAACGAACCCCAACGTTCTTGTCCAGTTCCTGGAGAAGCGTGGTGTCGCGTAGGACAGGTTTGCCGCCATGGTCCACCCCCTCTTCTGGTCCTAACAGTTGTCTTGCAGGTGCGTCGTAGACGTCGAATGGATCTGGAGATAACTCGCGATTGGAGAGTGGCGGAACAGGTTGCCTCGCGGATCTGTGAGCGAGATTTGCCTTGTCCCGCGCATCCCGACACTCGCTGAGAACGTTCATGTTGTGAATAATGCACATGTGTTGGGGAGCTATGATGTGTGACTGTCGTTCATATGCGTCGAACCAAGTTTCTGCCCCATCCTTCAGGTTCGCTGGGTGTCTCCAGGGGATAAACAAGGTGAGGACGGTACGTGCCCATCGCTCCCGCTCCTCTTCGCCCCTGTCGGGTCGAGGCATCCTCTCTCCCAACAAGACAGGGACAACCCAGCCGGTACGTTTCCGGACCATGTGCGTGGAGTACTGTGGATGTTCTTCTGATAGCTCCGCTCTTGCTTCTTCAGGTCTACCTCTAGGGTGGTCGCTCCCTGGCTGGTGTTGTCTACGCAGAATCCTGCGGCTCTCCGCCTCCTTCGTCAACTTCTCCGTCATGCCGATATACTCGTAGAGGCCCATGCTGGTGAACGGCTCCTGTGATGGTCTGTATAAGTAGTCGTGCTGCTGGTTTACCGCTGATATGGAGCCTGCCCCAAGGAGTAATGTAACGTCGTTGTCGGCTCTGCGGAGGCTCTCGAAACATGCGGCTGTAACATCCTGTGGCTCGCTTTGTATAGGGTAACCCTGGCCGTCGTCGTCATTTGGGCGACTGTCACCTGCAACTCCAACGGGCGCCGGGTGAGTTTCTTCTTCATCACACACCCAATGTCTTGTCACGAGGCGCTCAAAACTCCCATAGTGTAATACTCTGAATCTGTCGCTGGTATAATGGTCGCCCCCTCCCACCAGGTAACTCATTACTTGTTGATGCGACGTCTCCTGCCTTGCCATCATACTGTTAACCAATATTGTCAGTGCGCCTGCTGAACGCTGCTCCTGCCAGTTTGGGACGTCCTTGAACTTGTCGGACGTCCGGTTAATAGCATACAAAAGGGCGGACAAGCCTACGTGTGCTGGCAAGGACGCCTTCGTGATGTAGTCTGTGACATAATAGATGAGAGCCTTCGCACCTTCCCCTGATCCTATATGCTTGATATCCATGTTTGCGCGGATGAGGAATATGATTATGTCATTGTAGTTGGCTATCCGAGGGTGAAGCCTGCGGAGAAGGATGGATCCAGACTCTTTCATCGACGGTGGTTTTTTCCCTGGTCCCTCCATCGATCCGCATCCGGCAGTTCTCGTCCGTCCTCGCCTCGCCTCGTCGGAGGTTCTTCCAGCAAGTCTCCGTGTGTTGATGCCAATTCGTATGGGTGACGATGTCGTTCACGTCCGACGCGAAGCGAAGCCAGAACTGTTCAGGTGGTACATCTGCGATTGAGGGCCCCAGAGTGGTCCCGGGGTTTACGTACGGAAGAGACTTGTTGGGTTTAGGTCGTTGCAATGGGCCGTTTACCTCCTTTACAACCGTCGTGGTCCCCAGCAGTTCGCATTTGATAAGACTCTCCAGCCACGTAAACATGTCAGCCTGGTATTGACTCAAATCCACCATCAAGTCTCTCATCTGCTGGGGTGACGGGTGGCCATGAAGCCATATCAACATATGACAATGCAACGTTCCGCGTCCCTGGGCTTCTACAGTACCGTAGTACGCGGTACATCTACCGAACAAGCCGCTTTGTTGCTTCCCGTGGCGTAGCACGATAGAGATGAACGAAGATATCATGGTGTGGAAGAATTTGGCGCACGCACCTGGGTTCCGAGCCACGATCAGCTTTCTTTGCCAATCGGTCAACTCTTGCCCTTGCTCAAGGTTCTCAAGGCGAATGTTGTCGCCCGAGAGCAGCCTGACGAGAGGGTGGTGAACATCAGATGGATTGAGGGTTATGAAGAACGCGGGGGTCCCTCGCATGTTGACCAGGGCCCGAATCTCGTTCCGCATTCTGAGTTTGTAACCTGCCGTACCCGGGAGGTCATGAAGCATCGTGCCCACCTTGTTGACCAGATCGACCATCTGTTTTTGCTCTGGGGTGTCCGGTTCATAGTGGCTGTCAGCCTTGAACTTGCCGATGAGACGTTCTAGAGAATCCTTGTCAATGGATAGCAACTCCTGGACAACCCGCGTCTGATCCGCAACCTTTACCCGGAACCGAACGGAGTCGCAAACGGCCTTCTTCTGGAGTATGTTGTAGTAGACGAACGCGAAGTCGGGATCGCGCTCGAAGGGGCTATCGTCTAGTTCCAGCAGGTACTTCAGCTGCTCCTCCATTGTGATGGAGATCTGCCGTGCTGGTTCATGAAAACCTCCTATCCCCCATGGGTCAAGGTGAGGGAATAACCACGTTAGCAGACTCGGGTTCTCGAAATCAGGTACGAACCTGTCCCCGGCCTGCGATCGGACGAAACGCCCGCCAGATAGGCAGTGCGACAACGCCTTCATCTTCATGTCCCGATATGACACGGGCGATTCGTCGCCCATCGTGTACCCGACGTTCTCCATTAGCAATGGGTCGTCACCCTCTGATGGTCCGTCTTCGATGGCGTCACCCTCGGTGTAGCCGGACACAGATGCTTTGATGGCCTCGTTGTCTTCGATAAATCCGATGTCTAGGGCACAGGGTATCCCTTCGTCTTGGTCTTCAGTCCCTGGACCGAACAGACTGTCCATGTTGCGCTGGCTAAGTCCGTGAAAGTCTGTATCACACGCGTAATGCGGGTTCTCCTCGATGATGAAGTGGATCATAGATAACAGACGGGATTTCCTCACCATCAACGGTCCCAACTTACCAATCGTGTCCTTGGTTGGCTTCGCCTGGCCCACGAATACGGCGCAGACCGTATCCCGGACCACCTCCGGAGGGGGCGGCAAGACGGTCGTGAGTTCCGTAGAGTTCTGCGGCATCACGAGAACGTTACCCTTCACACATCTTTGGCTGCGTGAGTGTGTCTTGTCAGAAGGACCTCGTTCTTGAGGGGCCGCTCGTTCGTCGGGATCAGGGTCGTCCACGTCAGCCTCCTTCTTGTTCCTCAGCTCCGTGAAGCGGTACGAGATCCGACTAGACCTTGCGCGCCCGAGTAGCCGCCTTTCCGTGAACGTCGACGCGTCGAATGCTCTCCGAACGCTTGCCGGGAGCTCGTGCCATGCGTAATATAGGAAATTCGCAAGGCACAGACGGGGCATTCGACGTCTCCCAACGAGGTCGCGTCTGCAAGCCTCGCACATGCGCACTTTGTCGAGCCTCCAGCAATCGACCAGGCCTTTGGGATTGAGCAAGGCCTCGCTGTACACGGTGAAGGCGTATGTCGTGGGCCTCACCTTGCGATGGAGTCCGTCGTTCCTAAGAAGCGTCAAGTCAAATTCATCAGGAGACACACAAGTGACCTGGGATGGAGGGGTTCGTCGCCCGCATGGCCCGCATACCAATGACTCAAACCTCTCTGTCTTGAAGTTGTCTTGCCACTCACTGATGATGGACTTCATGAGTTCGTCCTCCGCCACTTGGGCGTATGAGTGTGGCGCACTTGAAATTGGCTCCGAACTGACCGTTCTGTTCCGTCATACCTGGGCATCGGTGCGAACCCGTCGGAGCGGCCGGTATATTACGATGACCGTTGGGCAGCACCGACCACAGACGTGTATAGCCAGGCGATCGAGAAGGGTGCTGGCCGTATCTCTAGCATACACACGTACTTCATGGGCGTGCGCGAGCTCACGGAGTTCGCCTGTACGCCATTGATGATACGAAGCTAGCATAGACGACAACGTTGCGTTGACTAAGAGGTCATCGGCTCTCAAGCTTTGGCGGGACAAGTCCGGTTCGTCGATCACCGTCAGGGTCCCTGCCACGAGATGGGTATAGTCTATATTCTCAGCACTGAGGTCGTGCCACAGTAGCACGAGGGCATTCTCGGATACGGCGGAGACCCGGCCTATTGCGACAAGATGTACATGAGCCGGCATCTTGTACGATGTACGACGGAACACTCACCGCACACGATCTCATTTGAGCGGGTGGGGTGAGCGACAAGGGCCCTCGTGACCTCGATGGTCGTTCTAGCTGCGGGATTGAGCGATCAGTCCAGGTTGGCATTAATTGTGAATCGAGATGAAGGTACCTTGGGCCGCCACGTCCTCTACAGTGGCCTGACGACTCGCGAAGCCCGCCAGGTTCTCAGAACCTGTCGGTAAGTTTGTTGGCGCTGTAGATGATTCCAGGTTAACTGAAGGCCGGTGAGAACACGGTGTGCTCGATGCCGTACCTTCTGCGTTCGAGGCCTGACGGTAAATATCACGAACATGGAGGAAGTCCTCCAAGACCGTATCCAACTCGGACGACATATGGAGTGGGGGGGGGCGAGGATAATCCGGTGGGATACGGTCTCGTTCGTCGTGTTTCTCGTGGGGAGGGATTTGGTTCGAGCTGTAGGGACAATAGGCCCTGAAATGGAAGTCCTGCGCGCTACTTTGCAGTAGACACTCCTTCGTTACGTAATACGGCGCACTACCGTCGCTTCGCTGTGCCGTCTCGATATTGACGGTTTTGAGCGACCAGCCAGTGTCATCCCTCCGTCCTCGACATCGCCCCCTCCCATCTCGGCGACCACGCGTTGGGGTCTTCTGCGATCTCAGGTATCTATTCTTAAGCTTGTGAACTCTTTCAGGGGTGGTTGCTGCGACACGTTTGCATTCGGCCTGTGCGGCGGAGGATGTTGTGTCGCCAGGCGTCCTTGGATACTGGGTTTGTGTTGCCTCCGCCATCGGTTCTGCGCTCTATGTTTGCGAGAGCACTGACGTGCGTCGCGCGCGTGATTCTGGTGCATGCGTCCTCTGAATCCGCGGCCGTTACGGGAGGTATATAAATGGTCTTACAGCCGACTTGAGGTGGGTAACCATTTACAGCTACCGACGTGCGCCAGACGCACAGACGTTCGTCGCCCATGCCATCCACAGAGCCGATTCTGAACGAGGATCGCGGGCGATTCGTGCTTTTTCCCATTCGCTATCCTACGGTGAGGTCGTCCGCGTGTTCTTGTGACATTGCGCTGATCTGTTGTAGCTCTGGAACGCGTACAAGGAAGCTCAGAAATCCTTTTGGACGACGGAAGAAATCAACTTCAGCGGCGACCTTTCCGATTGGACAGACGCGCTTACTGACGCCGAGCGCTCGCTCCTTTCCGTTATCTTGGCATTCTTCGCGTCTTCCGACGGCATTGTCGCAGAAAACCTCGTCCAACAGTTCGCGGCGGAGGTGCAGGCTCCGGAGGCACGATGCTTTTATGGGTTCCAGATTATGATGTGAGTGCGCTGTGCTATCCTCCGTCCAGCACGTCTGCTCATGATCTCGCAGGGAGAATGTGCACGCCGAGACGTACTCTCGATTCCTACAAGAGCTTATCCTGGACGAGGTTGAGCTTCGCCGCTTGTTTGGGGCAGTGGATACTATCCCGTCGGTCAAGCAGAAAGCGGACTGGTGCTTGAAGTGGTTCGACAGGAAGAACTACTCCTTCGGCACTCGCGTCATCGCCTTTGCCATTGTAGAGGGCGTGTTTTTCTCGTCGTCCTTTGCCGCCATATTCTGGATGCGGTCGCGGGGTCTCCTGCCCGGTCTTTGCCATTCGAATGAACTCATCATGCGCGATGAGGGCCAACACATGGAGTTCGCGTGCAAGATGTATCGTATGCTTGATGAATGCATCCTCCAGAGCGTCGTACATGAGATGGTCTCCGACGCTGTGGCACTCGAGCAGTCCTTTTTTTCCTGTGAGATTTAATTTGTCCTCCTCGTCCCTGTTCTGATATATCGATCGACAGCGGCGCTGCCTGCGGGGCTTCGCGGTCTCAATGCAACCTTGATGAACCAATATGTCGAGTACGTCGCGGACTTCCTGCTTTGGCGTCTCGGATACGATTCGATCTATGGACAAACCAACCCGGTATGTACACCGAAAAACCAATTGCCCCCCTTCTGATGGTGCATGCTAATCCCATCGCTGTTCGCAGTTCCCGTTCATGGAGAGCTCGGCCATCCCAGCCCGTGCGAACTTCTTCGATCGTCCGGTCTCCGATTATCATGGGGCGGCTATTAACGTTGCTGGGCTGGGCCCGATGGAGCTTCTCTGATGCCTGTGCGGTATTTATTGTTTGTGTGGCGATCGTGTACGGGTTTGTTTGGGCGTATGGGTACTGGCGGGGTGGTGATGCTCTCGGACGATCAGCATGCTGTGTATATATGGGTGCGCGCGATTTGATATTGCACATACCTTGTCGCAGGTGGTTGTCTTGTGTGCATGCATTTGGCGGTCAGCGACGAGTGTGTGGGATTGTAGCGTTTTCCGGTGTCCGGTCGTCCCTTGTTCACCGGTGCGCCTGGGTGCCTAATCTGTGGGCAAAGCAACGGTGAGAATCGGTTCTGTATGGAGTCGAGGGTCATATGCTGATGACACAGCTCAACGTGGACCCTGCTATTCCGGAAAGCCGGTTTCTGTTCCCCCCGGCATGGGATGCGGCAGATGGACAGCTTCAGATTACAAAGTACCAGGCTCTCGCACTAATCCGTCGCTCTGGACTAATTCGTCACTCTAGCACTTAGCTATCAATGACCTTGGTCCAAGTACCAGAACCGGCACATCACCGTGGATACAGCACATGCGACAACTGCCGGATATATCAGTGACAGGGGCGCTTGGACACGCTCCCCCGATGTAGGCGCACCCGATACGCCGCGTCTACGTACGGACGAGGAATATCCGTCAACGCGCTATGCGCAGGACGACGCGCGATGCTCCGTCAACCAATGTTATCAGCAGGGGGCGTTCCCGGTCGCTGGTGTACAGGGTACGCATGCGGAGTCCCAGATGTGGCAGAGATCGACTCGATTCCGAGCCTATCTGCGTCCCACGCCCACGCGGAGCCCAAGGACGGTGGGTCCTGAGCTTGTCGGAGGTCTAAGGCGAAGCGAGAGGTCTGACATGCGGACCCCGACGCCCCAGGTACCGTAAGTACTGCATCGCTAGAGGGCGATGTGTCCGCGGGATGATAATGGAACACATGATGCGGTGCTCCCGCTTGTAGCTGTGATCAGGGCCTTTGACGACTGTGGCAGTCTGTGCCCAAGCCAACCATTGTCGGGCCGCCGGCCGCAGTCGAGATCCTACATGAATTTGTATGGGAAAGATGTGTCGCAAACTTGATCGCCGAGTTGCGCTCTAACGTCCTACGAGGACTCCGGTGCAGTCGGGAAGGGTGATCTAGGGTATGAAATGCGCAGCGTCGCATCTGCGGTTCAGCATGTCGTGTTGATGCTGGCGACTACGGGATCCGTTGCTAGAGCGGCGTGGTCCCAGCTGATTGTAGGGGGGCTACAGGCTCTCGCGGGTGCCCGAAGCGCTTGACGGCGGGGAACTGAGCTGCAAGCGCTTGTGTCGTGTGAAACCGCTTCCATGTTGGCATGACCTAGCGTGCCTACTCCGTGCCTACCTTCGTGCCTCCACCCGCAAAGGGCGCAAAGATGCAGGCCATGCGGATATGTCTCGGAAAGGTGGTTCCCAGGCTGCGACAATGGTGGAGCTCCTTACGATCCCATCTGTACAGGTGGTCCTGGACAACATCTTTCTCCGCCGCAACACGCGCTAGTTCATCTCCGGGCATAAAGCGAAGGTTGGTCAGATTTCGACCCCATCTCTATACGTATGTCGCCCGTGCTGATATCCTCTTTACGTCGCCCCCCGACGCCTGATGGTGCTGTTGTGCCCACTACCGCGGAAGAAGCCAGAGATCTCGTCGCCAGACAATGGTTCACCTCATACATCCCACGTGCTCGGAGACTCGGCGAATCCGATTACGCCGTTCCACCACCTTTAGCCTCCCCAAACGGTGTCGAGATTGAAGATGCCCCTCCTTACACACAACCTCGCCCCCCGAATTGGGACCTACCGGCCGGCGCCTCGGGGGCTACTTCTCGCGAGTGGTTCATGGAACAATTTATATGTTTCATGTATCGTGGCTCTTCGGTACGTCGCTATATCTGCTCGGATGCCTACTATGCGCTGATGTGAGTAGATATGGCTTCGCGTGACTGTCGCCATGGACGAAGTCGAAGAAGGTTTCACCGTCCCGTATGTGGCCGTTGAGTTGGTCACTCGCTTGACCGAGACGGACCCTGCGCTCCGCCGCATCGCGTTGGTAGTTGAGCGGGAGTTGCAGGAAGGGATGCGTCGGGAAATACTTCGCGCGATTAACGATGCCGTTCACATGGAAGTTTTCAAGTACGTCGTCTGGGTCTGTTGCCGGGAGGTTAGCTCACGTTGCGCGGATAGCGAGTGATGCTGGAACACCCTCCCCATGTCAGTCCGTTGCGCTGGACGGGCCGCTGCGCACGTGGATATTGCGCCCGTGTCCAAAGAAGAAAGGCGTGCGAGGGGTGGAGGTGCTTGCGTCGTACAGTGACTTCCTATTTCGTCTCGGGTTGGATATGTTTGTTCACGTGATGCAAAGTTTCTTGTTCACGCCGCTGGCTTATTGTCCTGTATCTACGCAGCGAAGTCGAGTGCCAGGTTTCACAAACACTCCCCCTCCCTCCCGCCTGGTAGCCTTCCAGGGATCAGTCCTGTGAAGACACGGGTCAGTTGGCGCGCAACCGTCGACGCGTGGGGTGTTTCCACCGCAGTGTTCCGGCCAACACCACATTTTGCGGTCTGACCCTGTCTGACGGTAGGACCTCCTGAATCGCGCCGTTAGAAGGCTGTGACCGTTGGGAAGCGTAATGCGGCTTCTCGGGCGGCTTTGTCCGGTACTTATGGCTCTGGGCGGGGGGGGGGACGGGAAATGGGCTGCACTCCCCGGACCTATCTCCATCTCTCACACACTCCTCCATGGACACGCTGCCCTCTCTGAACACGCCACCTGTCACCCGGGAGCCGACGCACCCTTTTGAGTGCCTCCGACTCATTGAGCTCCCAGTATGTGTGGTTTGCGGCGATGCTACGAGGTTCTATTGTGGAGGGTGCCTCGCCGGTCCTGCGTTTTGCTCCCCGGACCATTTCATGAAGGTGCGTACAGGCTTTCCCGTGTCCTGCCTGAGACTCGGTGACGAGGAGCTCCTCCCACAGTACTGGCCGACCCATGCTAGTTGCTGCGAGCGCGACGTCGCTCTCTACGCGGCCAATCACACGCAAATGGGCCATGAGGCGGTCGCCCACCCCTACCCTGGCACCATCACTTTACGCACGAGAAGCGCGGTCGCTCCACCGGTGCCGTTGTCAGACATGCGATTGCCTGTGCCGGTTAACTATGGTCGCCCCTTCGACTACACCGTGAATGGGATGTATGCGAAACACGACGGTCGTAAGTGCCGTTTAACTTTGCCGAGCCCCCGTCTTCTGGTGTCTGACCCCTACGACCCGAAGTGGCTTGCAGGTTTATGTATGTGAACCTCTCGCCGGTCCCTCTGCACGGTCCGAGTCAATCCCCGATTCGAATTCAAGACTGTTTTTCGACAACAGCACAAGTGCGATCCTTCGTCGTTCGACGCGATGCCAAGCTCGATTCCTTAGACACGCCGTACCACATATTTTACTGTGCGGAGTCGTACGCGAACCAACAAAATCCGAACCAGGCGCTCTACAGACTCACGAGGTTGGCGAAGGACTCGGATACTCCTCGTCGGCCTACTTGGTATGGGTCTGTCCTAGTTCTCAAATTTGCCAGTCGTGCTTGCCAGAACTACGTCAACATGGAGGTCGGGGATGTGTTGACAGTTCGTGATTATTTCGCGTACTTTGGGTAGATGATGTCCATCGCCTCTACGTAGAATCCGTCCACTCTCGATTTTGTACACCCGGACGTGCTGCAGACGTAAACAACTCCCTGAACCCCGAGGGGTTGTCTAAGAGTGCACCTTTACTTCAGCCTTGCTCAGGAAGGCTCGCGCACAAAGCGTCTCGAGTCTCGACCTGAAGTCCCTCGATCTTTCTGGCCCGTCGAATTCCGCACGTATCCCGGGCCCCCGAACGCAACGGTCGACATGCCCTATTGGCTGGGAATCTATGCAAGTCGTGGATGGCAGAGCGGACTATTACGCCGCATAAGTGCAGGCCTGTACACCATCTCTCAGAACTGCAGAGAAGTTAACAACCCTCCGTGAGCTTCGCACCTGCCGGGCGCAGAACAAACCCGGCCGCCACGTCCCATGTAGATGCCCAGCTGCCCCCGGGAATGTGGCCGTCGGTCATTCACCACCAGGTGGGTAACTGTAGACCACATCCCGAGCCCGCCTGCTGAAAAACCAGGTGCAGCCAGACTAATTACGCCGAATATTGACCCGTTTGTGACAATGGGTGGCAGGACAGAGCCTGAGAGCGCTGACATCACAGCGTCGTCGGCCATTTTGGGAAAAGTCTGGGCCCTCGTACTGGAGCGCTAGCGCCGCTCTCAGAAAGGTAGAGATCCTGCTGCCTACTACCATCCCGCTAGGTTGGGTGAAGCTTGCCTGTTATTTACCCCCGCCCACTTCCATGACAAGTGGAGGGCCTCACACACAATATGGCATATGAACATGCTGGAGACAGCACATGGTACCAATTTCGCATGCTGACCACATGTTCCTATGGCCGACTTGGCCACTGCTTGTGTGTTGCATTTAATGCTCCCCAATCACAAATTCCCGATCCACACAATTCCTTGTACAATGTATTTCCACCACTTGTCCATGTGCACTTCCGCAGCAGTCGTGTACTGACAGGATCAGCATGACTTGAATTGCGGCGGCCTTTTTTCTGTCTGAGTGGGAGAATGTGCCTATAGGCTGAAATGTGAAGACAGATGTCTTGATCATCATATGCCAGAATTCGAAGTTGGGAAGGTCTGTTGTGTTCTATTCGCTTCCAGCACACTAGTTACGTATATGCGGAGATGACAGTTAATTTGCCTGTGAAATCTCAGCTACAAAAATGGTTGGCTTTGTGCCTTTGCTAGAGACCGTGGTGGTGCAGAACCCTGCCTCGTAAAATTTGCTCCTTAGCGTTTAATTTATCTGATGATCGTGGAGCGGTTCATCAGCTTCCAAGGTCTCCGCCCCACTACTTCTCAGCAACAGTGGAAGCTCGCTTACAAGAAGGAAGATAGCTGAATATATGTTGGCACAGTTGCAGCCTCATGGTCCTTGTAAGCTCAGAATTGTCTATGTGACCGTCGGAGGAAGCACGTCAACATCTGATCAGATGCGGGAACTCGTTGCTCACCTTGACACACGGGGATGCCTGGGTTCTGGATTTTCTCTGCATGTTCACTGCATTGGGTTGTTAAAGCCGTGCTTAGAGCATGGAGAGGTTTCTCTGGCGCCATCCCGCGGTGTCGATGTCGATGGGATACTGTGCGTTGATGGAACACCGTGGGTCAATGAGCTGTGTGACTCTTATACCTCATAGTGTAATTGGTATTTCCGGCGGAGTTGGGAGTTTCGCATCCGGCCGGTACAGCCGACAGGTCCATGACGTCTCGGCTAGACAAAGGCGTTTTTATGGTGTGGGCATCTACCGCGAGAGACACGTACCGTCCTCCAGTTCGTGTTATCCGGGCTCACCGCTGATGGGCTCGGTTAAGCCGAACCAGGGCTCGACCTCAAAGTTCCCTGCCGGTTGAGAATCGGTCTTACCGCCAGCCAGTGCTGCTACGGACCAGTGGGATCGTCAATGTCTTAACCGGCCGTCTGAATTCCGTACGAACACGAATACTCCCTTCGACTGCGCGCCGCCCTCGTGTCCCACCTGCTTCTGGTCCAAGAGCTCGCTACTCGACACCCGGAATCGACTTGCCGAAAAGGTGAAGTTGCTCCCTTGCGGCCGCGGAGAGAGCTAGGGCTTCTGAAGGGTAAGCAACTGTACGTACTGCGTTTCTGGAGCAAACCTGTGGCGTTGACACGACCCGGCCGAAGTCCGCCAGCGACGAATTTACAAGCGCGCTAGTCGGAGTCTGGTGGGCTGTCACGCGCCGTGTCACATATTCCGAGGCCTCCTGGGCCCGGTCACCTTTGAACCTTGTGGTGCCCATCCAGACGGCCGTGCACCCGTTCGGCCTCTTCGCCGCCGGACCTCGCTGGTACGTTATCCCCTAGCACCGTCAGGGTGTCTCTCCCTAGCCGGTCTTGTTTTGTCTTCCACTGTGACACTAATACCTCCTCTGAATACCAGGTCGCTGTTGCGCTGTATCCGCTGCCTCCGGCGGGTGCAGGCAGGTCGTCCGTTCCGTCTTTGGCGAGTACGTGTCCACTATCAGGACACACAGGATACCTGCAGATGTCTATATGGGCATCCGAGATCTGCTGTCAGGAAGCTCCGGTTTCCTTCAAGTTTCCCGTCCTTCCTCGTCAGCCCTGAGATCTGCTTACCTGGAAATCCTTTAGATCTGCTGAAGACCGCGTCTCAATGCCGCAGTGGCGCCCGGGGAACTGGGTTTCCAGTCCTCCGCCGCCACACGTCCACCATCCTATTTAGTCCCCTTCTGGGAGGTACACCGACCCCTCCTCACCCTACGAACACACTCCACATCTCTCGCTGTGTGCGCTAGTTCCTCGTCCCCTCCAATCTCCTCACGCTGGAACTCCCCTTCGACGAGGTTTCTACTTTCCCCTGCATCCCGTATTCGGTACGCCACGTATGACCCCATGCGTGTATCTTCGCAATGCTGACTCTCTTGATATGGGCGACTGCTCGGCAGCGACACCCCTTTCTGGTTCTAGCGATCTCGCTGGACCGATATCGCCCAACATGGTGTTCCGTTCGCTGGTTATAAACCGCAGGAATCGGTCAGTTCTTCTGTGAGGCATCAACAGACATCCCTAACGTGCCTTTCATAGTCGAACTGCACTAGCGGCGAAACACGCTCTTCCGTACATGAGCATAACGTCCCTCCTCGCATGGCGTTCTACTTCTCGCGACAACTACGTCTCCGTCGGTGACAGGCTTCGCTCATCGCTATACTTACTCGTCGCCCGATTCTTCCCTAATCCGGTCGCGTTCCTCGACATCTTAACACCCTGGGCCGCCATAATTGTCGGCGAGGCTGCGTTGTGCCACCTTCTGCAAGAACCATCTTTGTGCGATAGCAATTTCGAAGTCGCTGTCGGCAACCTCTACTTTGAGTCATTCCTCGACAACCTGGGCCGCCTCTTCCCATTGGGGTCCAACCTCCGGTCTCGATTGGATAGACCCTCACCTGAGGGTTTCCCTTTCCATCGCCACATCACCCGCATCACGGAATTTCGGTTGACGTCCGGCTTGTTCATAACGGTGTACGAGTCAAGCACCCCGTCCGCTTGCGACGTCTTGTCTGGCTCGTGGACCACCGCGCTCATGAACTTTGCCACAGCGTATTCCGTCAGCTGCGCGTACCCGCGCCTAACGCTAAACAACCGTGCGCTTCTATGTGACACCCGGATCTCGTTCATGGAGTGGTCGGAGCGCAATGTACAAGGGAGGCTGGCTGTGTACGGTTTCGAGTGGAGCCACCGCCCGGACCGATGGTGTTTACATCCCCGCGGCCCACGTTCATCTGGACCATCATCCGTCGGGCAGTGCGGCAGTTCCGTCTTTGTGTGTCCTTGGCAGGGTAGGTTTTTCGGCGATCCTGGCTCCCTCGTCCTCTTTCATGCCGGGCTATCAGTCGAATTGGGGGCGTTGAGGGACCTCTGCGTGGCGCCTTTCGGTCCAATGGTCGCATGGAGGCTGGCTTCGAGCGGTTCGTGTAGAGGGGACTGTCTCGAAAAGGACACCGTCCTTCCGCCCTTTGTCGTATCTATGATCATGCAGTTCATGGAGAACACCACACCAATCCCGAGGCCGCTCACTTACCCTGCTCATTCATGCGACGACGCACCCACACCTGACCGCTCTTTGCCGGCGCCGCCCCTTGATCGACGTTATTCGATCTGATCTGGGATGTGGGGCCCTCCTTGACATATTAACGTCGGCGTACGTATCCTCCTTCGAATATCCAACGTTCTGTCGACTAATGGCTCGGTCACCCCTCATGTTCCCACAGACGGACGTGTGTCGACGCATTACAGCGTACGCGAGTCGTACCCCATTTGCCTCACCGAACTTCGGTAGGCCTGGAAGTCGGCATCACCTCGTGTTCCTGTCGGGATTCCGTGTCGCATTAATGATCTGTCACGCACTCGTGCCCGTTTTCTCAGCTGCCTACATCTTACCACGCATCTCTGACTATACGTTCCCGTCTATGCTGGATTTCGTCTTATCTCTTCGTTCCAATCCCACGGATCAGTTTGTATGTCTGTGGCCTTGCGCTGCGTCCGCCGGCGGTGCCTAGTACCAGGACTCTCTTCCTGGGCTTTGAACATGCTCAGACCATCTCTCTATATGTACGGATGCCTCTCCCCGTCTCAAGTTCAGACTTGCATGTACAAGTAGGACAATTCATACACACCTTGAGCAACCACATAGAATGGTTTCCTTATCGCCCCACCTACAGAGCGCGAATGGTTAGCGAAATCTGACTGCCCATCGGGTTGTCCCCCGAGCCTCTTCCCGTAGTCGTCGTGGAAACCTACTGTATCCTATCATTCGCTACCGCGCACTCGCCGTCTACCTGCCCGACGAGGGCAGCCGAGGAAAGTCGTGTTTGCAGATGATTGAGGGTGGAGGAGGTTTCAAGACATACGAGGTATGCTAACACCAACCCGTTCGACGTCGCAACGTTGACGTCACTGTCGAGACCACAATCGTTATTATGCGTGCTGACGACGAATACAAGACGCATAAGCCCACAGGGAAGACAACGCCGCCCGGGATTGTTGTGCCCCTAACCAGCTTTTGATCCTGCCACTCGTCCCCCCGACGATGCTCGCGAAAACTCCATAAGACCTGTACGTACGTTCTCGAACCTTTCCACGCTGCATCTTGCGACGCGGCGAGATCAACAACGTCAGTCAATATGACCACGGTCCTCTGCGCATCCACTCCCGTCAAGGCTATTGGCCATCTGTATACAGACAGACATACACGCGCCGCTACTCTATTGAGCAAACATGTACGCAGTTCAACGAGGGATGATCCAAGTTATCCACGCACCGATCAGCGAGACGTGCGTTCTGCACCCACCAAGATGCCCCATCTGCGCGACCGTTCGCTGCTGCGCATGCATTTGCCTCGAACCGCCGGCGTTTCGGTTACCGCCACCGTGGTCGCGCCCCTTGTTGACAACCTGAGAGAGGTGCACCCGTCCCAGGAGTCCGAGCGACGACGACGCGTCCAACAGGGATGCTGTCCCCCTTTACTAGGTCGCTTGCTTCTCTACACCTCCCAGCTCAGAATCCGTATCTAACTACTTACAGCGCACGGCACACCATACCCTTGCACTTCGGACGGTGAAATGTCCCGCTGATCTAGATCACAAGTAAGCTGCCTTATAACGAGTGCCTCGGAATGATCGCTTGTGGGAGATTTTCGCCAGACCAGCGTACCTGCTGTTGGTCCCAATGCTTGTGAGGTACCTGGCCCCGAGTGTACTGTCTGGAACCGTCGGTGTGGCTTCGTAAGCGTACCAAAACGTCGTGATGGACGACCGTATCGTACTCACCCAGGTGATCGCGGTTCCGGATGGTGAGCCGCCTTTCCGGAGCCGGGCCGCCACTGCACGACGCATACACATGTTCGATGATGCCCGATGTCCCGAGAGGCCCATCCTCGGGTAAGGAGCCCACGTCAAAGTACCGTTGAGGTTCGTCCTCCTATGTGGTAGCGGCGTCGACGATCAGGTCCCTGTCTAGGACGGCGGGAAGAACTTACCGAGTTCCCCGGGGGATAGTGACGCTCAGTGCGCATAGCCTCCATCCCCCCCCCCCCTTCGTCACCCTGTTTAGCCTCTCATAGGATACAGAAGGCACACAGGCAGATAGTCGAAGTGGGCGTTGGGGCGGCGGAGAAAACCCTCTAGGTCGTGTGACAGTCGAGTATCCCAGGATCACGTGTGATACCCCACGTGGCTGATACACCGAGACACTTGTGTGCTCCAACTCAGGTTTGCCCATTCCTTCCCGATCCCGCTGGAGGCGTTTACTGCTCCAAC
The DNA here is from genome assembly GCA_002900995.3 of Ganoderma boninense. Taxonomy (NCBI): domain Eukaryota; kingdom Fungi; phylum Basidiomycota; class Agaricomycetes; order Polyporales; family Polyporaceae; genus Ganoderma; species Ganoderma boninense. The sequence goes on along the minus strand of CM035314.1, from coordinate 1,593,805 downwards.
TACCGCCACGCAAAGCACCCACACATGACCGGCGCTGGTCCTCTAGCATGTTCGGAACGACGCCACCTTGGTCTCTCTACTCGTATCCTAGGCGTACATGTCATCGATACAGTGCTCGTCCACCACCGTATCGACGTCGCGCACCGCCGCGTGGACACACCCGTCGCGGTCGACTCGGTTTGAGACATTCCTCTCCGAGGTCTTGTCGACGTACTGTGCGACTTCGGACTCTGAGTCTGTATCTTGTGGGACGTATATCCCGTGAGTCTCTTGTCCGGCAGGACAGATATATTATTACTGACCATCCGCGGCGTCGTCATCGCCTTCATTTACAGGACCAAGTGACTCCCCTCTCGATCGCATCTCCGTCAATGCGCACCTCGTGGCTTCCTCCAACTTAACCGAACCCATTTCGACTTCAGTCTGGCCGTCACGTCTGGCCATCCTGCCCAGCCCGACTTCCGTGGAGTACGCCGTGTTCGACCCCGTGTTGATTTCGATGGCTGTGCCCACCTGTACGTCTTCCCCGTTCCCGGTATCGTTTGTCTCCACGGTGACGCTGACAAGCAGGCCCGGCTGTGCAAAACCTCAGGTGAGAAGTCGTCTACGAGAAAGGTTGGCACCTGCCCTAATGCGCTTTCCCTCGATGTAGTTGACGAATATGTACACAGGGTTGGCCATGCAATCAACGGGCATGAATATCGTCACCCCTGGTATGCCCGCGTTGGTTGGAACATTCGTCTCCGTGTTCCCATGGACAGAAGCGGGTGGGTACACAATCGTCCATTGAGTCTTCATGCGGACCCGACTCTGACCAAGGCGTTCTAGGTTCGCATTCACGAGCGCATATCGCTGCAGGCGGTGTAAGTGGGGTGCGAGTCCGATGTTAGCGTGGCGATGCTAACCTTCCTTCTCGTGACAGGGTGCCGTGGAAGGCAGATGTAAAGTGGTATGGAAAGAATCGTACACGGTAAGTTGTCCATGTCAGAGGTTGAATTCGCTAGGGCGGGTCGTTGCTCATCCGTAATATATTCACTCGAGAGCGTTGAAGGTTACGTTGCTGTCGTCCGCGCGACGCCTGGATGGCTTCACTCGCGATCGGATGGTCGGGCGCGCTGCAACGCCGTCAGCTCTTCCCCCTGACGTTGCAATGGTTACTTAATTCTGCCGCAAATCATGCTTCTCGTATCCGCGCTGCGAAGGTCGGTCTAAATCACGCCTGAACATCTCGGCTACTTACGCCACCTGGGAGATTGGTAGAATGTCCTCGAACCTCCTACGAAATCCAGCAACCAGGTCCAATTTCACTTAAATGCGGGCACGGGGGTCTGCTACCCTGCATTACTTCCGGGGTCTGTCGATCCATGTACTGCCCACCGTTCGGGAACGATTCCATATGGGAGCCAGTGAGTTTGACGTACATAACCATCAGCCAAAACACCAAAACATCTTCTCGACAGCTAATCGGATCGTCGAGTCAACCATTTCACCTTGTAACAGTCGCTCGGAAGGGTACGCTTGCAATTCCTTGTGCTGTCAGGCGGGTTGGTCACGTCATCTTTTAGGTTGACGATCGACGCCTTTGCTCACGTCTTCGCAGTTTGCGACACCATGTCGCTCTTGTCGTGTGCAGAGACATCTGCTTCGTTTCGGACTATGGTCGCTTCCGAGTTCCGTGTACGAGTTACAGCGCTGTTACGCCTGTTCTTCGGCAATAGCCTCCACCATTTCAAAGGCCTCCTTCGCCTTCATGGAGCTGTGATCTCGGGCTCAGTCGCACTTGCCTTCTTCACATGGCCGGTCGACTGGGTGCCAGGCGATCTGGATGTCTACGTCGGGGATACGACGTACGACGATTTCATCAACGACTTCGAAAGGCATTTACCTGTGGCCCTAGATGCGGACATGTCTTCTCGACAACGCGGGCGTTACAACGGGATCAAAGGAGTCAAGCGGTACCTCACGCTTGATGGAAGAAGGATTGACGTAATTCGTAGCTTCGGCCCCAACCCCGTCGCACCGCTCCTCTATTTCTGGACCAGCCTCGTTGTGAACTTCATCACTCCCTCTGGTGCTGTCTGTGCCTACCCGAAACATACCCTCTCCGGGGCCGGCCTCACGGATGGGGGGACCGTTTCACAGAAAATGGCATCCGCGCGCACGAAGTACGAACGGCGGGGCTTCAGCTTTACGACGACCGCCACTTGGCGCCCTACGCAGCATACGCCGCCTGACAGGTGCCTCGTCTTTACGCCACGACCCCTGTTGGCGATTGACTTCTCCACTGTCTGGACCTTGGAGCGTCAGGGACTCCCCATTACCCAGACGTCATTCGGCTCGGCGCTGAAGCCTCCGCCTCTTGGCGATGCATCGGGTGAGTGCTACGGGACTACGCGTGTGAGAACGTTCGGTGTCTAACGATAAAACCTATTTATAGAATTACCCTCCATCCAGCTCATCCGCACGGCACGACGCACTGCTTCCCTTGACAGATCGCAGTTGACCAAGAAATTTGCCTCGACCCTGTCAGACGTCGAAGCCCCGCTCCAAGCGGACGCCCAAGAGTATGCGCTCACGGCGGCCCTGTAAGCTCCGCCGCACACGAGCACACGAGGTAATTAAGTCCTTTTGTCTTGGTGACGTCGAAACATCTAACGACCACTTTTCAGGTTTGGGTTCATGTGTGGCTCGATGTGCTGCGGCGGAGATCTGTAGTAGCTTTCATGTACGTGTTTTGTTTGACACGCCGCCGTCTGAAATCGATCAGTCTCTTAACGCCGCCCACGGCCTGGAAGCTTGCTGTGCGAAGTACGTGAATGGACTTTCCGAGGTACTCGGACAACGGTGCCGAACTTTTTCGACCAGTAACATTCGTGCGCTTCTTCAGTTTTGCCGTTAGTGCACCCATCTCTCTTCCCTCGCATCGCCGTGTGGACTTCTTCCGGTTCCCTACGTCCTGCGTACTGTCCTTCCTGCAGTTCTCCTTCGCCACGCACCGAATAGCCTTCAGCACGAGTATGTTCCGCCTCCGCCGTTACTTGATAGGCTCGGACACCGTTGACGTGCAAGCAGCGTTCGTAGTGGACCGTCTTCCGGGATCCAACTTTGCCAGCGCAGACGGCGCTACGGTCCTGGGGCCCATGGACCTCACATGTTCGGGTCGCCTTTACGATACTTCTCTAGCTAGGAACCCATGTTCCAGGGGAAGAATTCCATTCCCTGGTAAAATCGCGCACTTCAAGTTTATCTCACCTACATGAATATTAAAGGTTGGTCGTCTGGACTCTCACCCGGCTGGTGGTACCCGTCCCCTAGTAACATCAGGTCTCCTCACTCTGCATGCATCACGTCGCCCGAGGACCGGGTCGCCCCGCTGGAGGTACGTGTTTCGTGGTCGACCTCTGTCGGGTCATTGGGCTCAACAAACGCGACTCGCAGCTCCTGGTGGCGGTTAGTAGTGCCGTCCTCATCTACCTGATCCCATCCACCGTGCTGACCTCGCACATTGCTGTCGGTGGGGGGTCTCCACGAAACGCCTTTCGTATCTAGACGAAGACCCTTTAGACCCGTACAACAAACGTAACGATCCGATAGCTGAGGTTGCGTGCAATTTCTGCCGATACCGGAAGCGTCAGGTTCGAGACTCATCTACCGCAATGCATCCGCCCTTACTTACCTTCTTGCCGCTAGTGCGTCGGTGACCCGTGCGCGAATTGCGTCAAACGGAACAGGGTATGCGAAAGGGAAGAAGGGCGGGCTCCCCGACGCCGACCGGCGCAGCCCCGAAGGCGCATCGTCAGAGGAAGGTCGGTGGTCGCATGTTTAGAGTGTCAACTGCATCAATGGCCGGTTCGTGTTACGTTCTTCTTCGCATTAAGTCCCTGTCTGACATCTTGCGTTAGTGTACAGGTAGTGCCATCCCGTGTGGACGATGCAGACAGAATGGCACCGCGTGCGTTCGACCTGGTGTGGTCGCGGGGTCAGGCGAGCCGGCAGCAACAACTACACCGCTTCAAGCGCCAACAGGTACCAATTTTCCGACACTCGCCGCCTCCTCGTCTGGTAGTGCTCCACAGTTCCTTCCGTCGGTCGAAGGCGGCCCAATCGCGACTGTTGAGCCGCTGGCTCGCCCAAGGTTTGCCGTCGTGGCGGGCACTGCGCTGTATCATAGTACACCGAGCCCGTGGGCCTATCCTCAGCACCAGTTCAATGGGGAGCTCTCTCAGACAGCGCCACTTTCTCATCGCGTCGACTCAGATCAACACTTGCGATTTAACCGCGGTTCGTATCTGATTGCGACATCATGCCTGGATCCTCGTTGATTGCTTCGCCGTTTTGTGCCCCTCAGATAGGTTCCACGCTGACCAGCAACAGCGCGACGCCGCCCACGACATGTGGATGCATGCCGTCTCCACAGCGGCATCAGGGAGTTCTTGGCCTGAAGCGTCTTCGTCGGTACGCCACATGCTATGGAACACTTACGTGTGAGACTTACAAATCACATTCTTTCGGTGGAACACACTGTTGCCAGGCATCTGCGACAGATCATACTTCCTATGCGCCCATGTACCCGACACAGCCGTCTGCCCAGGAGGACGTCGATTACATGCAGCGCATGTTCCCTCAGAAATACCCGGTCGTCGATAGCACTTTACCTCAAGACTTGCCTTCAGGCCAGTTCCCCTACACGGACGCTGAGTGCGACGCGTTCTTCAACATGGGGCCCCAGGTAAGCACGCGGGGTGTATTCAACTGTCCATTCTCTCAGCATTGTCTAGATGCCAGGTGCTAGCGGAGGCTGGTCAGCGTAGTTCTCCGAGTATACAGCAGAATGTTCTCTTACCGCCATACGGAACCTCGTCTTTGCCGTTCCCGCGATCAACGCCTCCGAGTTTTCTTGATGCATGCTAAAGATGGTCCGAATGTCTGTACGCCTACAACGTTCGTCGCGCATGATGTCTTGTGTTCTTCTGCGTCGACCTCCTCAACACGCCCGTGGTATTGTTTAGAATGTCCCGCGATGTCACGTAGAAAATGTCCCCCAATCGAACTATCTCGAGTGAATGTGTGCCGGACGCAGTCTGAATCCACCAATACACCTGAATCCACAAACGGCCTTCAATTCGCCGAACATCTTTCTACAATAAATACGCGCACACAGCCGCGGCCTGCCGTTCACCGGGTACGCACTGCCAACACTACGAAACAAATCACACTCCTCCGGCGTCCCTCGCAGGTTCTTCAGGCGCCTAGGCCCGCTTGCGGCCCCTTGCAGCGCGTGCAACCCCCGCCCTCGTGTCTCGCTTCTGCGTCTCCTCCATCGTTACGTCCACGAAGTCCTCCGACGATTGAGCACGCTCGCCTTCTTGGAGAGTATCGCCAACTACGTATGCTTCGTAAGTGTTGGCCTCGATGTCGAAAGTACTCCGACTCACCTTCCCCTTCCAACTCCACCCCCTCGGACGCCGGTCCCACAGTGTTGGGTCCCCCAGGCGACACTGGCGTGTTCGGGTGTTGGGCGAAATCCGCTTCTCCTACACAGGCATTCCGGCATCAGGTACAGGTCCCTTTCACGAGTGGTCGACCCAAACGGCGAGAAGGCTTACCGTCCACTTCCGGGATTGCTTCAAGCGACGGAGGCGGTCGACTGTAGAGGTCCAGGGCCGGTGCACTCAAGTCCGTGGCGTCCATGTCGCCGTCCCTCACCACAACAAGATCCACGGGGTGGAACTGAGGGAACCAGTTCGCCGACGTCACATGGTAGGTTATGGTGAACGACATCGCGACGATGTCCCCTCGGTGCAAAGTGGCAGGGCTTCGGTTGCTGATCGGGACGATGTCATCTCCTGCCTTCATCCAGATCCTCGGGCGATCCGCGTTTGCGCGGAACACCTTCGACTCGCTGTCGCCCTTTACGACCCATGGGTGAAGGTGTTCAGGACAAGGAACGCGAGCTTCCTGGGGTCCTCGGCGAAGGAACATTGGAGTCTGCATCCAAAAGCGCCCTCGGAAACGCGAGTCCTGGCCGGACAAGTACGAGCGACGTGGGACTCCGCCTTCGTTGAACCCCTTGACGGTCCCCATGTACTCGTCCAACGTCTGCCTAAGGTCAGTCCATCTCTCAGTTCGGCCCACGATGTACTCACCCACTGGCCCTCGTAGAGGCTCAAGTCCGTGTGAGTGTCGAAGATGTACGTATAAAAGCACTTCATGTTCGCACGGCGTTGCCTGGAAAATGCGCCTCAATCTCCCCCTCAACAAGTACACGTAAGACACCACGTACACGGACTTCACATCGACACCATATGGGATTTGCTCGCGTTCAGGGACGTAGTTCCCGGACTCTTGGTCGTCGGATTCGGCGAACATGGCAGCGTGGCTGAAGATCGCGGGCTCTCCTGTCGTACGGTCATACATCTTTCAAAACCTGAGTCAGTAAGCATATCGCTCCCAGTCGATGGTGACTCACAGTCCAGCGCTGACGCCCGTCTTGGTGCGCGTAGACCTTCGCGAACTGGTGATCAATCGTGCGAATAGCCCCTTGGAAAGGGATCAACCCTCTCGCGAAAGGATGTCTCTTGTATTTCTCGAGTATATCGTTCGCTTCCTGCATCGTGTACTGTGGATCGAGCCGGCGATCGGGTGCGGTGTAGAGTCGATGGCAGCGAGTGGGGGGATTCCGGATCCAGTGATGGTGCATTCGACGGCACCTGAGACCTGCGATTATATACGATGTTCCACCGGGCACGGCTACCCTCGTCTGGTCAACTTTGGCTCTCTACTGGAAAACCTGTGTTCTCCGGTGACTGTCTTGTAACGGTGCTCCTACTCTGTGCTTCTCCGCGTGCGCCCGTGGGGGTCTACACCTTGCATCATTCAGTCCACGGACGTCGGCAGTCATAGGTCAACAACCCTACCACGACGTGGGCGTAGCACGTAGCAACGCCCCCTCGACCCTCCACCTTGCCCACGCTCCCTTGCTACTCTAGATGCGCCGCCTTCTTCTGCGTTTGCAAATTCGTTACCAGGACCGTCCAGGCCATTCTGCGCGGATGCTTGACGATTCGGACTGCTTTCCCTGTCTTATTGGCCACTTCTTTTCATGGCAAACGAGTCTGTCTGCGCCAGAACCCCAGGACGTTCCGTATATCTCAGTGTGAGTATCGCGCCCACCTTCCGTCCCCTCTCCCGTTGAATATTGCTGCTCCGCGAGTATACAGGTACGCTTGGGTCCTCGTCGCTGTCGGTTCGCCATGTCTATCGTCTACTGACATTCATCTCTTTTCATCCGCATATCACTAGGTGCCTGGCGCACCTCCCTCTTACCAATGCCAGATACGTCTTCGAGTCGGGGCTCGGCCACGGCCATCACGCGATGGAATACTTGGGTAATGCGACGTGTCCGCCTGGTTAGTGGATGCTTCGACTACCTCCTTCCTTGCCTAACGTACCCCTAGGGACTAGTACGACGTTATGTGTTCGGGCTCCTTTATCCTGTCGGCGGTGGGCGCAGCCGTCTCGTTCGCATTCCAGCCGACAGTCCCTTCACAGAGGAGCCTGGCTCCATCATCTGGACAGAAGACCTCTCCACTCGGCGATGGTTTCCTAGGGGGGCTCGCCGGACCAGAATCGCGTCACTTGCGTCAGACACCACGCTCGTGCTTGCGAACAGCTACTCGATAATGACCTCCAGCTGCTCAGCCACGGCCGCCGTCAACCGCACCGTGCGTGAGATGTGGGGGTTGACTATTCGAGGACACGTCTTGGTCTTTCGACACGCAGCCGGAAGTGCGATGCGCCTGACAAACGTTCTGAGCTCCGAATGAAGCCTTATCGACTACGTGGTGCAAAGGTAAGATCGTTCGTACACTCATACACTCGAACTGACCAACTGCTTTTAGCCACCTACTACACTTGCAGACGTACGCTCTTGATAGTCCATAGATGTTGCCGGTCTCCTCCGAGTCGAGGGCTCGTTTTTCTACCACAGTGTACTGAGTCAACGGGATTTAATCACATGTTTCGTCTTGGTGGTGCATACACGCTCCACCCGCCAAACCGCCCGCGTGGTGCCGAACCCCAGTTCGCGTTGGCTATGCGCCAAGCACAGTCGATAATATTGATGTCCTTACGTCGTAAGAACTTGGCTCTTGGGCGACACCCACTTCGGAGCGCCAGGCGCCACACTGTCGGTTCGGTCGTATTTCCGAAATTCGCCCACCATCGTGTGCACTTACATAAGCACGTTTGAGTCGCCAAGTGTTAGCTTCATCCCCACATAGCGGATTCAGTCACCCTTCCACTGTTCCCGCATTGTAGCAACACCCGGCCATCGATATTCTCTCTATTTGCGCAAGCCGATGCATGGCAGCGGCGGTGACTGTATTCTCGCGGCGTCGCTCGCGCAGTTCGCACCGCCGAACCCTACCAACATACACCGTCCGCCGATCCCTGCCAACATATACTGTCCGCCGCTCACTCCCAACAAACCTCCGCCCCCCCGCAACCGATGTCATCCTCCATCTACGCAGGTGGTAGAATCAGCACCCTTGATGGGACGCCGCTTTACCCGCCAGCAGTCGCTACGACCGCCGTACGTGGAACCCGTCTACGACAGAATCCGCTGATGCATCTCGTTCGCTTCTCCAGTTCTTCGCTCCCATCCAATCCGTGCGCCACACACATGGAAATCCACGTCCTTCTATGTCACGGTTATCCTATAAAACCAGTATGATCCTGGTCTTGCTCCTTCATCCTAAACTAACCCCCCCCTCGACTCGACCTCTATCTTGTGTTGTTACTTCTACCGGCTAGAATTGGAACAATGCGTACTATAATTCGCAAACGAGGTGCGTCCCTTGCCTCTTCTGGCAGCGCACGGTGCTTACTAGCTTCCGTTCGTAGACGGGTACGCTTCTGTCCTTGCGGCCTTCCGCGCGTAGCCTAAACAGCTATCTCTGCCCTCCCAGTGAAGACGTGTCTTTCGACCGCCGCAAGGTATCCTGCATCTATCGCGTGCTTTTTTCTTCGAGTCTGACGGAGGTCCTGTCAGGTGGTGAACAATCTTCAGGCCGTACGTGTTTCTATTACCGTCCAGCGCTCGTGCTCAAGACCCGCTAGTTGTCTTGGGGGCTGGACCTGGAGTTCGTCAGCATCCCCGAGTACGTGCCCCCATATCGTGCGTACCCGTGTGCTGATGCTAGGTTATATAGGGTCGTCGACCATGTCGTTGCGCGTGTGCCAGATGATGTCATGAACACGGAGACCTTTCAGGTAATCCCTCGACGAAGTCCGCTGTCGTCTCTCATCCCAGTGGCGTAGATCTTCCTTGCGGAAATCGTGTCGACCTTCTCTTCGCGGCACCCCGACTACTCCATCCTCGCTGGTCGAGTCTATACCGCTTACATTCACAAACGCGTGCCGAAGCGTTTCAGTGCGTGGGCTCTCTCCCGGGATACTTGTGAGTGGATCGTGTGCTCCGCGGGGACGGTTTCTTCCACTAACCGTGTGTTAGCCACGCCTTCCGTGTTCACTGACGAGTTTCTCGACGTGGTACGCAACAATGCGAGCACGATCGATTCGGCGATCGTGCATCACCGCGACTTCGATTACACCTAGTGCGTCCTACTTCGTATATCTGTCACTTGCCTACGTCTGAAGTAGCGCAAGTCATGCCATGCAGACCTTCGATCGCTCGTATTTCCTCCACGCTGGGAAAGAGGTCGATGAGCGACTTCAGTTCTTGTATATGCGCGTCGCGGTGGGGATTCATGGCGAAAACATCGACGACGTGCTCGAGACCTACGACCTGCTTTCGACGAAGAAGATGTCCGTTGCTTCGCCAATCCTTTGGAACGGGGGCTTATCCAACGGCCATTTGTCCTCGTGTTACATCTACGAACCGTTCGCTGTGGAGTCGAAAGATGCGATCAACAGTTTCGCTACACTCTCCAAACTCTGGTCTGCGGATGGTGGGATCGGCATCCATGCGGGCGAGGTCCCTGCCACGCGGTATGTGCGCCGTCTTCCTTGCCATAATAGCGTACGCTGAACCTGAGTTCTCTAGCGGTAGAGGTGAAGGGCACCATCCCGGTCTGATGCCCCTCCTAAAGGTCTACGACTCCGTGGCTGGATACTGGTCTAAGTCGAGTCGCCATCGTTCCTCGTCCGCCACTGTCCATCTCCCCATTTGGCACGGGGACGTGCGGAAGTTTATCGCCACGCGAACGAACAGGGCCTCCACCGGTTACCGCTTCCGCTACCTCTTCCCATCTCTGTGGATCCCGCATCTCTTGTGCGTATGACTATCGCCTACCGTACTCTGTTGGCGCTCACTAGATATGATATGTTGACTCCTTACCATTGTAGCATGCGCCGACTGGAATCGGGTGGATCTTGGAGTTTGTTCGACCCCGTCGACGTTCGCCCGTTGACGGATTTGGTGGGTGACGCCTTCGTCGCGGCCTACGAGTCCTACGAGCGTGCTGGTGTCGCCATTGCTGTCGTGCCTGCTAGGAGTATCTGGGAGGCGGTGTCCGCTGCTCTGCGAGAGAGTGGAACGCCGTTCTTGATGTTCTCTGACAATATAAATGGTATGTTTAATGTCGCCGGTTTCGAGTCACATCGTTGTTGACCTCCTTCTATAGAGAGGAACAACCAAATGCATCTTGGAGTTATCAAGGCGTCCAATCTGTGCACGGAAATCGTCCAGCATTCGTCCACTGTCGAGACTGCAGTGTGCACTCTTGCCGCACTGTGTTTACCTCAATACGTTCGTGATGGTGTTGGGTTCGACTATGCAGAATTGCATCGCGTCACCAAGGTCGTCGTTCGTCTCCTCGACAAGATAATCGACATCGCGAAGTTCCCCACAACCAGCTCCGCAGTTTCGGCCTACAGTACCCGTCCGATCGGCATTGGAACTCAAGGATTGGCTGACGTCTTCGCCGCTCTCGGACTGGCGTTCACTTCTGCCGAAGCACAAGAGGTCAATGTGAGGATATTCGAGACCATATATCATGCAGCGCTGGAGAGCAGCTGCGAGCTGGCGGAGGCGTCTGGGCCATACGATATGTGGACGGGTTCGCCGGCCTCCCAAGGGATCCTCCAGGTCGACATGTGGCATGCCGATACGTCCGATCGATACGACTTCCAGGCGCTCCGGGAGAAGATCAACCGCGTTGGCCTGCGAAACTCCATGCTCACCGCTCAGATGCCCACCGCATCCACTGCCCAGCTTCTGAGGAACTCCGAAGGAATCGAGCCATATACCAGGTAGGTGGCCTTCGTTACATCTTCGTTCGTTCCGCTCCGTTGACGATGACGCCTTCACAGCAACATCGTGCAGTATCGGGTTCTGAGCGGGACTTTCAACGAATTGTCGCCCCGTCTTGTCCGGGTCCTCCGCAACCGCGGGTTATGGTCCGAGCGCGTCCGCAGCGATATCTTGGCCGCCCACGGTACGTGTGTCGAGTGAATAGGACGCAGACGTACCTATTTATACTCCTACAGGTTCCGTTCAGGAGGTCGACGGTGTTCCTGACGACGTAAAGGCTGTATTCCGTACCGCTTTTGAGATTGATCCCCATGCCCTCGTCGACATGGCCGCAGCTAGGTCGCCGTTCATCGATCAAAGCCAGTCCTTCAGCCTGTTCGTCGCCCAGCCCACGCCCGATGTCCTCGTAAGTGTGTCGATGACTCCCGCGTTGGCACCTCTGACGTTCATATGCAGAAGGACCTGGCCTTACATGCATGGCGTTCCGGGCTGAAAACTGGAGCGTACTATGTGCGAAGCAAGCCTCCGGTCGACCCCCAGCCCTTCGGCGTCAGTCGTGGGTCGCTGCGGTTCGCAGCCTCCCCCGAACAGTCGTTCGCAACAGCCATGTCAACTATGGGCTCTTCCGTATGTCCCTGTGATGTCTGAGCATATTCTCCCCCCTGCATCTCTTTTCCAGTAAATTGCTTCGCTGCCGTCCCCACTCGTAATCTATGCCCTCCGACTGTTCGCCATCCCTATTTATCGTTCCCTCCGTTCGCAGTTTCGCCACGCCCTCTTTCTTTTCTTCCTATGTATTACGCGGTTTCGCTGGCCGTGCACGTTTGTATAGCCATGATTCCTGGCTTCTCTATGCCAGGTTCTAAGTTGATAGGCTGCATGTCTGTACACCCAGCATTCGAGCCACGCTCCGTCGATTGTATCGGCGTACGTTTTGTCGCTTCAATCCCATCTCCGTCCACCCTAGCATCGTCCGAAGTCGCACGCCTGAGATCGCGTCCGGATGGTAGACAGTGAAGCTGTGCTAGGAACGCCAGGGAGCGCGGTCCGCCTATCCGCGTGGCTGCCAAGGCCGATGCCGGTCGCGCAGCATGACCAGCTGTCCCTGTCTTGCCCTCAATTATTGCGTCCAAGACCACGCTTACCTGGAGTTCGATACCGCTCCGTCATCAGCTTGTATATGATGTCGCGTTGTCTCCTCTTCGTACCCTCGGCTATCCTGGAACGGTGCTCGCCAATCGGGATGGCACAAGAAGGGTCCCAGGTGTAATGGTACTCTCTTACGCCGACACCAAAGAGCGTTGTTAGTCGCGGTACGCCAGCTAATACACTCACCTCCCTACCTCAGCGGATGATTGACACTACCTGGCTCACCAAGGTGTAGGTAGGCCGAGATCGGGCGTGGCGACCATTGCGCACCTCCAACACAGCTGTCTACAGTAGCGGAGCCTCGCCGAGTCTTCCGGCGACACTTGTTGTAGTCCAAATTCTCAGAGAGGGCATGGTAACTTCAATCCGCCGTGGGTTTCCTCATTGGTGTGTATATCTCGCGTTCATTTCGTCCTTTCCGCGCCGCTCACGATATCTTAGGTCAACGGATATATGCATACTGGCGGGAACGTACGCGGGGAGATACAACGCATTTATCATAGCTCTGTCACTCGACGTGCGTTGCTATATATCGTGGCGTAGCACCGGCCACGTCTATGGACTTGAAAAGCTAGTTATTGGGAGCCCGGTGTCCTCTGTGGTATCGACGTGGTCCAGCCTCAAGCTCTGCACTCAGTGCCACATTTTCACTTGCACGCGAAACTCGACGGCCGCTATCACCATTTCATCAACCCCCCCCCCCCCTCCCCGAGCATCGCCTGACCCGTCATAGTTCGTGCGCCCGTATCCAGTCACCAGGAGGGCCACCTCCGTAGCTATCCGTCTCGACGCAATTCCTGCAGAGGCGACTCAGTTATTATCATTTCCTTTCCCTTTCTCTCAAGGTGCGCCAACATACCTCTATCTATTTTGTTCTTAGGACCACCCCGTAGCGTTAGCTTTCTACATCAGGTAACGTTCGACGACATGGTCCCAAAGACCCTCCGTCTCAGACATCTCGACCCGCTCACACATACCGCGTGTACAGCAAGTCTCTCTTGTCCAACGTCAGTCGCATCCACTCGTATCCGCTCTCCATCTGGCCTGTACCCTGACTCGCCGTTCCTGGCGACTTGCCCTCCCTCCTCTCCCCTCAGCCCCATCCCCCGGCGTGTAACATGGGCCGCCACCGGCAACACACCGGATGCAAGCACGTCGACGCGTCGGGGACGCGTTGTTCAACACTTGTCCCGCTTGCCAACATCAGAACTTCCGCAAAAAACTGAGGCGCTGAGGGTACTGACGGGCGCCCGGCGAGGATATGCGGAACGCGAACACGACTCCCTCAACAACCAATACATAAACACCGAAAAAAACAGATGCATTGCGTACAAATACACTCATACCAACGTTCCAGAAAGAATTTACGTACCAAGATGGCCCCAGGCTTATCCAAATCTGCCGTGTATCCCGAGGACCGGTGAACAGGTGTCTGGACCTTGTGCACCCGCTGAGTGAGACATTTGCGAGAACTGACTTCAGAATTAGTACCTAGTATGTTCGTCCAAGCCTGCCGAGTAAGTTTCTTGCAGGAGAAAGAGTAAATGGAAGCAAGACAGCACGACAACCTCGTCGTTTCCTCGCTCGAGGGGTGGCTGCACAGCCACTACTGAGAGGGCGAGTACTGAGCGCTACTGGGGGTACTGCCTCAGTGCCCCTCAGTGCTCTCAGCGCCAACGCAGGTTTCCTGATGAACACCCTCCGCTTCCCAAGAGGTGGCAAACTGCCAATTTTCTGTGATGCTCACGGCGCTGCCTTGCTCTCGACCGGCACGCTTCGTGCGCTGCCCGTTGGGCATGCTACGCATTCCATACACAAGTTGATTCCTACTTTACGTCGACTTCTCGGACGCTTATTCATCTGCAGATTTCGTCAGCACGACGTTGGAGCCTGGGACCCAAGTGGCTCTCAGGACACTGATGTGCCAGCACCCTGACGGCAGCGACGGCCCTGGGTACCTATACGCGCTTGAGTTGACCGGTGCCTATGTCGTAGCAGGATCGCCAGCGTTCTCTCAGGCGACCCCGAGCAGCCCTCGGCACCCAGGACGTTATCTACATCAAAGTCGGTCGAACTAACGATGTCGCCCGTCGCTTTGCGGAGCACCGTCGCCTGTGTCCCTCTTCCGCACCTAGGCTAATCGGCGTGTAGCCCGGCAACGCCGCGATGATGTCTTTATCGCCCGCTCCGTACTGCGACAGGCTTGAGCGACTTGTCCACACTGAACTTACGGACCTGGCGGCAAATTCAGACCCTTCCAGGCGTAATGTCCCCCACCCACGATGCGTCGATTGTTAGCTCAATCCCATCGCTTCTAAATTTCGTCGGTTTCTTACACCCACACAGGCGGTAAACATCACCGCGAGATATTTGCCTTCAGGCGCCTTAGAGGACACAATCGCGGCCGTGAATGGGCCATGATCATCTTCCCAGTCCTGGAGAAATGGGAACGTTACACTGCACTCATGCCGTAAGACACAACCTTCTCCCCCCGCTCCCTGCACCGTCATTTCTCCCCACATAATCTCGGAGTCGCCATTGCCTATCAGCGCCCTGCTTCGTTAGAACAAATATACATCCTTTATCGCCATGTTTGCGTGACCAGGTCCGCCCGGAGGGGCAGTATCCCTATTACATCTGGACCCCTGTAAAACGCTGTCGGCGCTGACCCAGCGCGCTCAGCACCATCAGCACGACAGCGCTAAGCACGTCAGCTTCTAGCGTGGCAGCATCCTGCCATCAAGTGGCCGTCAGCAGCACCAGCAGCCGCCTAGCTGGCGTCTCGGAGGATCCGGTTACTATCCATTGTTCCTCGCAATACTATCATACTCTACGTGCCTAAAACATGCTACAGATTAACTGACGGGTTCAATATGACGTATGAATGAATCTGAATGAGACGAGTGGACTACGATTTTGGTCAAAATGAGAAAGTTGTGGAGGCAGCTCCTCCGAGTGAACACCGCTGAAAATCACGCGATCGAGCCCCAAATCCATCCACAGCTACGGCAATAAAGTAAAATCCACACATATGGGGAGGGAAGGATGTGTCGGCATTTGAAAGTTGAGGGCTGGAGACAGCAGTAATGCGTCGGAGAGTGGGGCATGCAGCACCGCTCGGGTTGATGTGATCACGGCGAGACGAGGAAACAGAAAATGAAGGGGGGGGGGCTCCGGGACTAACCTGACTGAATTTGTACGCACCTTAGAATTTCGCACCTTCTCTGCGCTCTACTTGAACACTGTTGTCCCTCAACCCTCGTCGCACCCATTTCTTCCAGCCGGTGTCGCCTCACGGCTCCTCCAACTCCAAGCACCGCCGTTGGGCTCCTCCTACGCTGGAACGATGTTCTTGCAATCGCATAGCGCCCCCTTGAGTCTTGAAGCTGAAGTCGTCCGGCCGGGAGGCTGGGGTTGAGGGGACATAGTAAAGCATCGAGGTGGCGAGAGAGAAGGATCTGCAGGCGCCCGGCGTGCTGAGTGCTGAAGGCGCTGCGGGCGCTGCCACACTGATGGCTGTGCCCGTCAGCGCCGTCAGCACGACAGCGTTTTACGGATGTCCAGATGTATACGTACTCTACGAGTATTGTCCAGATGGGTCCCCAATGCCTCTAGCCGAGCGGCCCGGAAAACCCGCACCACCGCACAAATTAACTCCGTCACCGTGGCAAAGTCTTCTTTTTCTTGCCTCTTCACTTTTCAGAACTCGCGGACCATATGCCCCTCGGATATATGATGGCGGCATTCCCTGCCCTGCTCGTGAATGCGCCTGAGCTGGACCAGGGCTGGAGAGACGGCAAAGCCTCGTGGCGTCGAGGTGGGCAACGCTCGCCGACTTACGTGAAGCTTGTTTCTGATGTCTTGGTGCCGACTCCTTCTGGTTCCAATCTAGGGTCCCTTGGGGACGCTTGGGCAGTCCGTATATGTTCATCTCTCACACGGAAACTTTGAGTTTCGTGAACGATGCCAAGACGGACACGTTATTCTTTCTCAATAAAGCTCTGTCAGTGCTGTAACCTAATCGCTAATTATAACAGGAGCAGTCCTTTGGGGCCGTCTACTATCTCTCTGACCAGTTCACTTTGCCCTAGGGTCGAGTAGAAGTTCAAATCATTGGCCATGGAACAGCACCGCGCCACGTACGTACTCTTCCCTTAGGTCGCTTAAAGGGGACCCTCTCTCCAGGGCGATTTGCCTACCCAGTCGGCCGAAATGTCAAGTAGGGTTTTATTGATGATCCGTGTCTTAGCTTCGGTGGCCTTCTTGTCCCCCAGGCGGTGAATGCATCCCCGTGAATCGTTATCATTGGGTTGGTTGGCTTCCTCCGACGGCCTCGATCTGGATAGCAGAGGTTCTTCTGCAACGTGACGGGTGGCCGCCACTCGGATCGCTGGCATGCTTCGCGCCGTCTAGACCAGTCCACACCGACTGGATCGCATAGCTTGAAGACGTACGAAGGACAATACTCGGTGGAAGGGAAGGTATATATATGCGCTCGAACGACACCAGTTCACCAGCAGTGGCCTTCGGTCTCTCGTATTCACCTACACCTCCACTCGCGTTTCCCTCGCACATCCCTCCTTCGCGTCCCCACCTCCCGCCACCCGTCACCTCCTACCCACCATGCAGTTCAAGACCCTCGCGCTCGCCCTCCTCGCCGCCGCCTCCACCAGCTTCGCGGCGACAGTCTCCGTCTCGTACGACGAGACGTACGACAACGCGAGCGCGTCGCTCACGACCGTCGCATGCTGCGACGGCTCCAACGGGCTCCTCACCAAGGGCTTCAGCTCGTTCGGCTCCCTCCCCCAGTTCCCCAACATCGGCGGCGCTGCGGCCGTCGCCGGCTGGAACGACGCCGCGTGCGGGTCGTGCTGGAAGCTGACGTTCAATGGCAAGAGCATCAACGTGCTCGCGATCGATCACGCCGGGTCCGGGTTCAACATCGCGCTCGCCGCGATGAACACGCTCACGAACAACCAGGCGGCGGCCTTGGGGAGGATCAACGCGGACGCGACCCAGGTCTCTGCGTCGGCTTGCGGGCTGTGAAAGGGGACGACGCATGGGGTGAGTGGTGTGTGTTGCACGCGCGTTTATTGTTGCCGAGTCGCGCTTCTACGGCTTCGTTTGTGGAGCGCGCGGGGCTAACGGGGACGTTCTGCAGGCCACAGGGTTCCGTGCATGATGTACGAGGGTGCTACACGGACGATGTTCGGAACGATATCGGATTTTGACACGGACGCTTTGGGTTTTGTACCAATTTGGAGCCGCCACGGACTCTTCTGCACTGCATACAACTGTTTGTAATTGTCAATGCGCGTTGTTGTAAAGCACAGAATTGCATCTTTGACTCTTCTTGGCTCGTTGGCGGCGGATGTGATGCCCTTCGTTGCCTGGCATTGGCGAGCGACATTATCTGCTTCTCGCCATTCCTAGGATGGAATGCTTGCTTGGTGACCTTCCCTACGTAGAACCGCGCGGGGGCAGTTTGGTTGCAGAGGCGATTCGCAGACGATGCCAATCAATTCGGGCCGCGATTGAATACACATACAGGATTCGGAGTCAGTGGCGCCTGGAGATAAGTCGGAACGTGGTCAGGAGTCGTCGTTGTCAGTATAATACTAGAATCTTGCTACGTGTCTGGGTTGGGTTGAATCTGAGTGAGGTACTGGTCGTTCGAGGACTCGGAGGGGAAGGGAGGGGGTGAGTATGCTGCGGTAGGTCACGTTGAAAAACTTGAAAAAGGAATACGGAACGATGCAACGGTTGTTCATTAAATTGCGAGAACAGAGTATTCTTGCTGAGAAATACTCTCGTGGAGAGCGGTCGTCCCAAGGTCCCATTCAGGGTCGTCGTCGTCGAACTGGGGGAGATCGTAGTCGTCACCGATAGAGGAAGCATTGTCGTCGAAGTCTCCAAAGCCGAGCCTGGTGGTGCGCCTGCTGAAGGGAGCGCCGAGCGTCGAGGCGGAGAACGAGACAGAGATCGCATCGATGAGGGCCGCGAGGCGTTTGCAGCTGACCTTGAGGTCAGCATCGCAGTCCGCTTCGTATTCTGAGAGACAGATGCTGCCTGGCGCAGTGGTAGAGGCACTATCGTGGGCGAGCGTGCAGATTGAACTGGCCATGGAAACGGAATGGATGGAGAGCTGCGTTTCCTGGCGCGCGAGAAGCGGGCAGGGGCATGCGTGGTCCGTTTCTTCGGTTGTCCCAAAATCACCCTCATCAGGACTCTCTGGGACAACGGACAGGACTGGACGAGTCATATCCTCCTCGGAGATAGGGGAAGGTGTATGGGGCTCCCAGGAGGAGAGAGGGCTCTGAGGAGTGGACCTATCATGATCGAGAGACGGGGTAGATGTTGCTGATGTTGCCAGTGGATTGCGACAAGAAGGTTTGCAATACAGTCCCCCAAGCGGATCGCCACGGAGGGTGGCGAGGGTGGCATCAGAGTCAAAGGCAAACCACATTTCCTTCTTGATTGGCCGAGGGCTGGGAGGCTCACTGTTGTCGAGAGGCGGGTGCGTAGAGGCGTGCTTCTCGGCAGCCGGCGGATCTGACAGAGCGACCATTGTGGGTTCTTCGGAATGCCTTCTCAAAATTCTGTTAAACCAGGTATCCGATGGCGATGTGGTGGTGCATGTGGTGAAGGGGAGTCCCAGCCAGCTTGAGGACCTTAAGGGTGTCGGATCGTGTATCTTCTCGACCTGGACCTGGACCTGAACCTGAGCCTCGACTTGCGTTGTGGGCATACGGAGGGAGAAGCGGCGACGATGGGCCAGGAACACCCAGGCGGTAGTAGCGGCCAGGACGGAGACGACCACGACGATAAAAAGGGCGAGGGCGTATGGAGGGAGTATGATGGTGGGAGCGAAGATAGGAGCCATGATGGCGACCAAGGCTGCGCAAGGAAGTTGATTGAGTGAGTAAGGGAGTATGCACGGTGAGTGAAGTGAATTCGACTCGCCAAATATACATCCCAAGGCCTGAAGAAGATCAGAGGCTGACTTGTCAGCTCATCCTTGCGTGCCAGCCACCCAGGCCGGCGTGGCGGAGAAAGAGACGGAGTCGCTCATTTCTAAACAAGTTGAGCTACATATAAGTAGCGAATTGTGGGTCTTTACATGCCATGATGAGGAAGGCTTAGTAGCGTACTGGCAAGTGACAGTTTAATGCAGGTTGGCTGGTAGGAACAGGTGGCAGTGACTGAAAAAGGCAGTCGAAGCGCCTGCTGCCGCATTCGGTCCGGCTCACGCGATTGGCTTCAACCTTTTCCTCTTCCTGGCCATTGGCAGGACCTCCTCTTTCTCAGCTATCCTTCTTGCCGACCGGTGGATCCTCCTGTATTGAAACGATGGCTGCGGCGCTAGTTTCCAAGTCAGAACGCGCATATATCCAGGCATCACTCCAAACAACCCCTCCGCTCCGGGCGGATGGCCGATCATTGCTCGACTTCCGAACGGTCCTGCTTGAAACAGGCGTGGCGCCTTTGGCCAACGGGAGCGCGAGGCTCAATATCGGAAAGATGGCCGGCGAGGGAGGCGGAGGAACAGAGGTCTTGGCGGCCGTCAAGCTCGAAGTCGAGGACGTCGAGTCCGGAGACGGGGTGGATGGAGGAAGAGTGGCTTGCTCGGTGACTTGGTGCGCAGCATTTGTCTGGCATGTCTCCTGAATCCTCAGTTGTCGAAAGCTAGCTCGCCTTCAGCTTACCCTCATCTGACACCAAACGCGTTGGACGACCTCCAACACGACCTCACCGTCATCCTCCAACAGACGATCGCTCATCCCTCCCTCCATCCGTCCAACCTTACGATCATTCCTGGTCGAAGAGCATGGCTGCTCAACCTCGACGCGGTCATTTTATCCGACTCCGGGAATGTTGTTGACGCGCTCTTCATGGCAGCAAGGGCCTCGCTGTGGGACACAAAGTTGCCGCGGACGCGACCTGTAGCATATCAAGCACCCTCAGTCTCCAAGAATGCTCAAAAGGAAGACCAGGACTCCATGGACGTCGACCAGGGAACGAGCAGTCTTGACACGCGCGACATGGGTAGGACAGCAGCGGACTTCGAGCTCCCTGACTACTGGGATGAGGGCGAAGTTCTGCAGGGTCGCGAAAGCTGGCCAGTATGTGTCACTTTGAATCTCGTATGTCTCCGCTGTCTTCATATGTCCTATTATATGCGCTCATGATGCATATAGTTACCTCCGATTCACCTGCTCGATGCGACACTCACAGAGGAAGCGTCGATACCTCTTCGCCTTCACTTGATGTTCTCGTTTCCCTCTGCTATTCGTCCAACGTTGCAATCCATGCGTCTATCGGGTCCCGGAGAGTTGGATTTCACATACATCAAGTCTTGTATCGCGGTTAGTCTGCCTTATGTGCTCACTTACATGGGTTTTCATCCACGTCTAGGATGGCGAAAAGTATGCAAGAGAGCTATTCGCGGCATTGGAATTCAAGCTTCGCGAAGAAGATGTTAGACGAAACACGAAGGCCAGAGACAGATTCGCAACGCTCCGCTGACCCTTCTGGACGTGGACGGTATCAAAAGTATAGCGTACATGTACATTCTACTGAACTTCATGGTTCTCCTAGCTTTACTGCGCCTGTGCGGCATGCGCTCGCAGCACCTTGTTCAGTCCCTCCCTCTCCATGCAATTCTCGAACTTGAAGCTCTCTGCCAGGCGATCCAGCTGCTCAATGGACATACCCTTGAACTGGTCCGCCCACTCCCGCACCATGAACTCGCCGATCAGCGTGCACCGGGCTATCCGTGCGACACGGCTCCGTACTGTCCACACGGGGTACGGGTAGAGCTTACGGTGTTCCTCGTTCGGTACGTTCTCTTCTATGAGCCGCACGATCGGGTCGTACGCGTGCCGCATGTATTTGTCGTCGGCACCCCACGAGTCGGCCGCCAGGCGGTACTTGCGCTCCAAGAAGGTGGCGAAGTGCTGCCTGTATGCTGTTTCGGGTGAGACGTAGACCATGCCCTGGAAGCCGATGTCCTTGTACAACCAGATGGACCAGCTGAGCCGGTCCTGCGCAGCTTGCAGTCAGCGTCGCCTTCAGCTCTGCGCGAAAGCGGTTTACCTTTGCGTAGAGCTGGAGCTGGTCGTTGAGGACGTTGTAGCGCCGCTCGTTGATCGCATCTGTCGCGTCGCCCTCGTACTCCGGGCGCGCGTACACGGGGCCCCACTCGCCATTCCAGACACAGAGCCCACGCTCGTCCATCCAGGCGCGCTTCTTCGCGTAGCTCTTCTGCATGCGCGTTCGCTGCTCCTCCGTGCGCTCGTACGGCTCTGGGGCGTCGGGGAAGCCGTAGACGGAGTAGTCGTGGATCGCGTACGCAGTGTTGCTCCAGCGCGTGCCCGCGTCGTCGGGGAAGCCGGAGAAGTCCGTCGAGTACGTGTTCCCGTCAAGGAAGAGGATGTGGTGCGGGTCGACGGACCTGATCGCCGCGTGGACGCGGTCGTAGAAATTGACGAGCCCAGCTGTGTTGCGGGTCGGCAGGCTCGTTCATTGGGTTGTAGCCTGCGATCCACTGTCACAAAAGAATCAGCTGTCCTGTCTGCGGTGGTTGTGCGTGAGTGACGCACTGTCTCGTCCTTGTAGTGCTTGGCGATCTCGGTCCACAGCCAGACGAGTCTGTCTTGGAAGTCCTTGTGGATCCAGAAGTTCGCGATGTGCGTACCGGCATCTGAGTGCCACCCGCCATTCTGACCGCCGGGTCCGGTGTGCATGTCGAGAATGGTGTAGATTCCGTGTTTCGCGCACGCTGCGACGGCTCGGTCGAGGTGTTTAAACCCCGACTCTTTCAGAACGCGGGGATTCAGGTCGTCTTCGAAGTGACGGTAGTTGATCGCGATGCGGATGCAGTTCAGTCCGAGCGACTTGAAGAACGCTGCGTCTGGCTCGGCGAAAAAGTGTTCAAGGAACTGGGGTGAGAGCGGTGGTGTCGGTGGAGATGTGATGAGGTACAGTCAGTTGACTTTTCTGTTTACCTTGTCGAAGAAATACTCGGATTTCTCTTGTCCAATGACCTCAGCCAAGGTCTTCCCGGACCTGGAACTCACATCCAGGATATCCTGTCGCATGGACCTTCATTTCCTGAAGCCATCCGTAAGTGGACTGCAGCATTGTGCTCACCTGATATAAAGTTCTCCATACTGACCACAAAATGTCAGTGCCACCCTATAACGCCGGGAAGAAGAATCGGAACGCACGTCATCCAGCCTCCCAACCCCGCACCTCGCAATATCACTTCCCTACCCTCGTCGTCGACGATCCGAGTCTCTCTGACTCTGAGAAAGCCCGCCATGGCGCGAAGATCCCGCTCGGTTCCTAGTGGCAAGTTCTTGTGTGGTGGGGGACCGTTGGCCTCCCTCCAAGCCGTTGCTAATCATATATGCGAACAGTGGACTCCACAGGGCGGCCGACTCGCACGAAGTAGAACCTTGCCGGCCGCTGCGACCCCGGACCGTGCAGTTCCCGCTGCAACCCATGACCGACGATAAGGTGATCGGGATGCCGTATCGGGTACTCCGGAGCCTCTGACCGCTCTTTGGTCGACGACGAGCTGTGTTCTCGGCGAATACTCGGTCGCAGCTGCTGTCACTGTGGTCCATTGTGGTACGCGCTCGAGAGAGAGCAGGACACATATATAAGCTGCGGGTGTGATTGCTAACATGCATTCACCCACAACCACCATGGCCTACCTGAAAGTCTCGGGAACCAAGATCGTCAATCAGAATGGAGAAGAAGTCATCCTGCGCGGTGCGGGCTTGGGTGGTTGGATGAAGTGCGTGACGTCCTTCAATGTCGTTTCATGGTGCTTACTGCTGAACAAATCGCAGCATGGAGAATTTCATCAGCGGTAGGCGATCATGCTCGCAGTGCGACAACCCGATGCTCACATCTGAGATTGGCCGCAGGCTACCCTGGTTGCGAATTCCAGATCCGTGCTGAGCTCGAGAACGTGGTTGGGAAGGAAAAGTCAGAACTATTCTTTGATAAAGTGAGTTCAACACCCTATCTTCGAGGCACGTACATTAAATCCTGTGGTTCGATAGTTCCTTGAATACTTTTTCCAGGACGAGGATGCTGCGTTCTTCAAAAGCTTGGGTCTCAACTGCATTCGTTTGCCCTTCAACTACAGGCACTTCGAGGGTAAGCTCTCAACGCTCATAATGCGCGCGACGACCCCTGATCGCCATCGTTCCATTTAGACGACATGAACCCACGCGTCCTCAAGCCTGAGGGTTTCAAGCACCTCGATCGCGTCATCGACCTGTGTGCGAAGCACGGGATCTACACCATCCTCGATCTCCACACCGCGCCGGGCGGCCAGAACACCGACTGGCACTCGGACGCCGGCACCCACATCGCCAAGTTCTGGGAGCACAAGGACTTCCAGGACCGCGTCGTGTGGCTGTGGGAGGAGCTCGCGAAGCACTACCTCGGGAACACGTGGATCGCGGGGTACAACCCGCTCAACGAGCCCACGGACCCGTACCACACGCGCGTGATCGCGTTCTACGACCGCGTGTACACGGCGATCCGCGCGGTGGACCCGCACCACGCGCTCTTCCTCGACGGGAACACGTTCGCGAGCGACTTTTCGCACTTCGGGGACGCGCATAAGGGCTGGGAGAACGTGGCGTACTCGATCCACGACTACTCCGTGTTCGGGTTCCCCGCCGCGCCCGAGCGGTACGTCGGCAGCGAGGCACAGCGGCACCGCATGAGGCGCAGCTACGAGAAGAAGAGGCAGTGGATGGACGAGCGCGGGCTGTGCGTGTGGAACGGCGAGTGGGGGCCCGTGTATGCGCGCAAGGAGTACGAGGGCGAGCTGACGGACGTGATCAACGCGGACCGGTACCTGGTGCTCAAGGACCAACTCGACATCTACAACAAGGTGCGTTGCTCTCTCATCTTGCTCTCGGCGTGACCACGGCGGGGTGCCTGCCCGAGGATGCTGTCCTGGACGGTCACCCCTTTCTGAGTCCACCTTCTGGACATGCCGCCATACATTTTTCAATGGGAATGGTGCTCACTCACTGTTTTGCAGGACCGTCTCAGTTGGTCGATCTGGCTGTACAAGGACATCGGGTTCCAGGGCATGGTGTACGTCTCGCGTGAGACGCCGTACATGACGCTCTTCAAGGACTTCCTTGCCAAGAAGCACCGGCTCGCCATCGACGCGTGGGGCGCGGACGACTCGCAGAATCCGCCACGTCTACGAGCCGCTCACCGAGCTCATCAAGAAGGAGATCCGCCCCGAGCACCAGTCGCTGTACCCGGCGCCCGTGTGGAAGCTCACGGACCGCATCGGGCGGCTCGCGCGCAACATCCTCGTGTCGGAGTTCCTGGTGAAGGAGTGGGCGGAGCACTTCCGGGGCAAGAGCGAGGCGGAGATCGACGAGATCGCGAAGAGCTTCGCGTTTGCGAGCTGCTTGCATCGCGATGGGCTCAACAAGATCCTGACGGACAACGCGACGCTCGTTGCGGGCCAGTAGGTGTGTGGGGAGTTGCTGCGCTTTTGAGTGTACACTTGATTGTTCCCGTTTCGCTAGGTCCACTAACGAATTCCAGAGCTGGGAACCACCAGAGCTGGTTGCTCAATATTGATGTAGAACAACTTTTTGGGGCCAAAAAGGCAGTGAGATGTTTCTGATTTCCTCAACTCAGTGATAAAGAACTGATATTTTCCCGGCGAGCTCGCCGATGTGTACAGTGTCATGGCAATGGTTCTGTGGCACCCTGCTTAGGGTTCGAAACATGGCGCAAAGCTTCATGTTGTATGTCATTCATGATCACGTCGGCCGGCGAAGCACTCAAATTTCTTCTCGAGTCCTCGAGTCCTCTCCAAACTCTTCAGAAGCATGTGCACTATTGCCCCATACAGCTGATCCAGTTGATTTCAAGATCGTGTTAATCACATTGGCGTTGAATGCGGTATTGACGAGGACTGCAGAAGTCAGTGGGCGGTTGAGGAAGGAAAGGAAGCGCTTAGTATCTATTGATGAGATGATTGCCCGTTACACGCGGCGTTGTGCCGTCGGCTATGCTGTGGGGTAATTCCGTGCTTCCACGACCTGGCCGTTCTCCCGGACTCGGGGCTTTTCTCTGGGGCACTGGCTTGTCTTCTGCGTCTGGGCTCTGACTCGCTGCGATTTACCTTCGCACCTCCAGGTTCGCTCAAGACCGCTCTTGAGCAGTGGCCGGCTTGGCCCGGACACGCATTGGGTTGCGGACAGATGTTGTTCTGGACGTGCTGATTGCCAATGCCAATGGCCGAAACCTGCACCGCGTCCTCCATGTCTGCCACCAAACGCCCACCGCCCAGCCAGTTCGGCAGTGCTAGCGCGCCCTACAACCGTCTTCTCGGTCACTGTCCCCCTCTCATATAAAAGGTGAGTCTTGGCTCAACCCTTGCTTCGCATCCCCCTCGGATCCTGCCTCTTCTTCCTTCCTTCCACCCACCCAACCTTTCCTGTCCTCGACTCCTTCACGCCACCCGCCATGCTTGCCTTCAGCCTCCTCCTCCCCGCTGCTTTCGCTGCTGTGGCCTCTGCTCTCCCTGCCGCTAAGCGTGCTCTCGGCCCGTGGTGCGACAACCTTGGCGGTGGTGCCTTCGACAACGTCGCCAACTTCACCCTCGCCGCCTACAACACCACCGGGACGAACACGAACACCACCGGGGCACCCTTGGTGCTCGGACAGGCGGGTGCGATTGACGGCGCGTCGTTCAAGGTCTTGTCGGTGAGTCGAACGCTCTGTCCTATTCCAACCACACTGGGTGTCTCACAGGAGCTTCGTGTGGCATGTATGCGCACATAGACGTATGCGACATTCCCCTACAACCAGTACCCCTCCATCGAGCTCGTCGACGGCCGTCTCATCCCCAGCGGCCCCGGCATGTCCCCAACCGCCATCAACGGCGTCACCGACGGCTCGGAGGTGATCTTCGTCACGAGCAACTCGGTCGACCCTTCCCAGAGCGCGCAGATCTGGTGTGCCGTGGTGAGTTGCCGTCCTCTCTGCTCTCCTCCGCACACCCGCCGAGACGTCTGGAACGCACTCCTGATTCGCTGACCCTTTCCCTGCGACAGGCGGACACCGACCCCGCCGGGCACGGCACGGGCCACCCGTTCCTCGCGCTGAGCAGCGACACGGACTCGTTCTCGCTCTGCCAGCGCGACTCGCAGAACAATGTCGTGTACAAGGCCACCACGAGCGACGAGTACGACTTCGACACGTGCTACCCCGTCAAGCTCCAGCTCATCTACTGAGCCTGAGGCCTCGGGCTCGGCTCGGCTTTCGCGCTCGCGCGGTGCGGCGGGAATGGGGGCACGCGTGCCCATCCGGACAATGTTTGAGAGGAAAACGGATATGAACCCCGTCGTACACAGCATCGATGGGTGGACTTTCTTGAATAGGCCGTGTCCCGGATGGACGGGGCACAATGGCCTGGGACGGTTTCGTTACGGACTCTATGGACGCTCTCTCCGCGCTCTCGGTCCTCTGACTAGGAAAAGG
Organism: Ganoderma boninense; assembly: GCA_002900995.3. Lineage (NCBI taxonomy): Eukaryota > Fungi > Basidiomycota > Agaricomycetes > Polyporales > Polyporaceae > Ganoderma > Ganoderma boninense. Next base: position 1,566,837 of record CM035314.1, on the reverse strand, counting down.
ATTTAATGAGTACACATACTTGCTTGTAGGACGGGCGTACGACGTTCGCCATAATCACAAAACTGTCCATTCGTTTGATCTTCTTTTCCCCATCTCCGCTCCGCGGACGCGGTGCTGTCGTGTCCGCTTTGGGTCCAGGGCATGAAACTCACATCCAGACCGTTCGTCTGGTTGAGGTCCGAATGGAAAGGGATGTACTCCACGCACGCCTGGATTCATTGGCGGCGATGTTCGGGATCCGAGCCTCTGGCTTTCACTGCTAGGTTACTGTAGGCGACGTCGTGGGACGGCAGTGTGGATGGCGCTGTCACGACAGTCGTCGTCGATGAAGGCTTCTCTCGCATACTGCAGGCCTTCATCTCGTCCAATCCGGACCTTCGGGATGATGTCTTGTTCTTCAAAGGCCTTGATGGTATGACGTTTTATCCTGCGATGCCGTTCGCTGTGGGGCTCGATGAATTAATGATGACACCCTACTAGTAGATAATCAATACCACCTCCCGGTCCTCCTCATAGAACACCAGGACGAAGGCAGCGTACTGCATGCCGCCACGGAAAATATACAGAGGATGCATTGCACGAGCGCCGCGCTGTTTCTCGCTACCCTGGGAATCATGGACTTCCCTGTGTATGGCTTGTCGACTTATGGATCTCATGGTTCGCTGAGCCAGACATGGTATTCGGAAGAGGACAAGGTGAGCCATCCCGACACACTCTTCGCTGCCTCTGTCGAGCTGACATATTTCTTCAGTGCTGCTACGCTGTCGATCAAGTTCCCGGCAAGTATCACTTCGACATAAGGGAAAGGGATGGCATCATACGTTACATCGCCTTCCTGGTGCAGATGAAAGCTCACGCGGAGGAACTACGGTTACGCTTCGAGAGCGTCCGAGAGTCGATCGTCACGAAACTGTCCACGAGTGAAGGACAGGAGTCTCTTCGGTGGACACTTGACGCTCAAGTCAAGACTTACAGCGTGGAATTGGAGTCGATGCTGACTTGGATCCCGTTCAACTGGGAGTAGGAGCAGCCTCTGGATCGTTTATTTGATGTCTTAGGTATGGTTCAGAATGTGGGAGCTTTAATTCAACGAAACGTCTGGCCAGTGGCATGTCATAGTCATTCATGAGTGTCCCTTCAAAATATCCTCAAGATCGCCTTGGAGTCATCGGACAGGATATTCTACATAGAGATTGCGCTACAATACAAAGCACGAGTCGTCACTGCCATGTCCACGAGCCTAAACGTATGACAACAGTCAAAAGACGGAAGGTGAATCTTCAGCTGAGAGCGATATCGAGGAAGGGTAAAGGGTCCATCATGCCAAACAGCGCTAGCTGCAGTCGCACTGGGCGCTATCTATGCCGCCACTTGGGACTCCGAACGACTGTGAATGTCTATCAGTACCGGGTAGATCTTTAGCACGTCATTCCCATCTCCAACTCCTTCTCTCCTGTCTGAACTGCACAAATCTGCTCTAGATCACGATACGACCCTCTTCAACTCCATGCCGAAGCCGTTGATTATCCAAACTATCAGTCAATACTTCAGCACGACTGACACAAGTGATCCGATTTTCGGTGACTTCAATGCCACTCTCGGCAATAAATCAGAAGAGCGCAAGGAGGTTCTGCGGAAGCAGCTTTGTCTGTTCGAGTCATCTAGTGAATACGTATCCAACTTATCCAGCAGCTCCAAATCGCATCAAGCGCTGCGAAATGTCCATTGTCTTCTCATTTCACGCACAATGAGAGAGCTTGTACCAAAGGCTGAAATATTGTGCGTGCTGTCGTGATGGGGCCAGTCTCGTTGTTTTGTCACAGTTGCTAACTCATAGCTTCATAGTGCTGAGTACACCTCCACAAGCACTGAAGAAGTGGCGGCTATCTGGGTTGTGTTAAAGGATTACCAGCAGGGTGAGCAGATAGCACTCCAAGTTCCTTCAAGCAGTATTTGATGACGATCATTGACATTTACCATCCCTTGTATCCCATACAGCTGAATGCTGTCGTCTTGCAGGCAATCAACCGCCAACATCCTGCAGCCAATCTAATACTACGACTCATGAACACTTCACCCGCCTTCAGATCCTCTGCACAACGTCAAGTGGGAATGCAGCAAGTGCATTGAATAGGGAGCTGCATAAATATGCCCGAAACATCACCTCCCCAGCCCTTCCAATAATTTGTTTTGACTACTCCAAGTCAGGAGTATTGACGGACGTCCTGTTGGGTTGGGTTGAAGAGAATGTTGTATGACAATTCAGCCTGTTCGAGCGTTCATAGCACTTACATGACATTTGTATTTTGGCACAGGAACAAATCATCAGCTTAAATTTGTCTCGGGCAGACTCGGACAGATTGTTGATGTGCCGCGTTATTCTATCCCTTCTCGCATTGGCCGAGTATGCAGAGACTCATACTTCAGGTAAGGTTCCTCCCTTCACCTCGACCTCCATTCAGCCTGACAATGTGACTCGGAGGTATAGCGGAATCAAGTGATACCACTATCCCAATTGCTACAGGGCCTCTGGAACCCCAGGGAAGTGATTCAATGAAGTTACCTCGCTGCCGGGACAACTGGATCGAGGAGTGGATTGCTGGCATAGTGACTGAAGACGAGTCAACGAGGTGCGTTTTCAAATGACTTAACTTGCGAAAGGTAGTGAGATGATGATACACACTTAGCCATACGCCTCTTGGAATACAAGTTGAAAATGTTCAGTCCATGACAGATACAGTCCCATCACGGTGCGTGCATATTGCTCTTTAACTTGGGTCGTATCCCAGACTAACAGTAATTTCATCCCTACTAGCATAGTAGATGATTTGGGAATGAAGTGGCTATCCAAAACCCCTAGCAAAAGGTACGAGATTGTTTATCCCAGGTGAACTTGGTGATGTAAGGCTTAAGCATAACTACCACAGGATTTTGCACAGTACCTTAAATCCCAACAGTTTGGACTCGAAGAACCCAGGTATTATCGAGTGGCTATTTGATCACTATGTGTGTATCCTCCCGGCCCTTTCCAACTGCGTTGGGCCCCCGGGAGTGCATCACAAGGACCACAAAGCGCAAATGATGAGACTCGTATATAATTCCGCCCAACCGCAAGGAATCCGGGTACGCACCACGGCGATACTCTTGCCTACTAGTTAACTCATAAAGCTGTCCACAGGATTTCAGGAGTATACTACTCAAAGTCGCTCTCATTCGCGAGATGGATCTGCTCTCTCGGAAGACAAGGTGTCGGATTCCGAAACAGTGGGAGGTAGAGTGCGACTGGGACAATGTCTTCCAGTCGCTCTGCCAGTCTTGGAATGACGGTGTTGCAGATACAGACAAGAAGTGGAGCTATCTGTAAGCGGTTCCAGTTATATTCGACCATCATGGCCGCGAAACGTTTTTGACAACCCTGATTAGAACCAACTGTCAGATCAATTATCCCCGGAGTTTTGAACGTGACCAATGGCTACGCGGTCATAGATATATATCATTGACTCCGAGCCGGCGTGGCCAGGAAGCCACGGTCTCATTTCCGATCAATCCTTCCATCCAGACTCAACCATTTGGACTCGCATATGAGGCGATCATCAAGCACACTCGTGCTATGCGTGACCTCCTGCCTTTCGTATGGGAGCATCCATCGAGCTCCGACGATCCCACGCTGGTCCCAGAGGATGCTCAAGATCCCGCATTTCTGCATTCCATCAATTATGCTCAAGCATTGCTTGTTGAGGCGAATCGAGTTCGAGGAGACTTCGCGGTCTGGGTAGCAAGACATGATGGCCAAATACTGAGCACATCAAAAATACACTCTCTCTTGGCAGGGAGAGCCATCGAGAAACGAACTTTGGAGTATCCAGTGGAAGGTCGTCTAGATGGAAGCATTACCGTCAAAATTCCTGGCATTTTATCCACGCTGTCGGATCGTATGGGTGGTTGTGGTCGGGTCATGGTCGAGCTCTCGAACAGATTCAAGTTCTTCAGGCGCTGGGATCTTGAAGGTACATGTCCCGCCTCGTACTCATGTCTTCTCCGAGTCCTGATCTCAGATTTCCTCTCTGCAGATAACTCAAGTTCGCCACTGTCTGAAGATGCACTTCACCTACCCGTTCTCCTTATCAATCACCAGGCAGATGGGGAGGAACTACAGAACGCGACCATAAACGCCCAACGATTGGCTTGTGTCAGTGCAGTCAGCTTCCTTGCAGCACTTGGGATCAAAGATTGTCCAGTGTATGGTTTGGCGACATACGGTGTGTACGGCGTCGTCTCCCAAGCATGGTACTCGGGTGCGGATAACGTATGTCCTCTCGCAGTGCCTGGCCTCGAGCTCCATGTGCCCACCAGCTAACATCCTCCTTCAGTGTTGCTATGCAATCGATGGCGTGACCCCCAAGGGCCGCTTCGATCTCAGCTGCGATGATGGCATCCTTCGCTTCGTGAACTTCCTGAATGAACTAGAGCAATGTGCGCTACAAACGCGCGAGAAATTCGAGGGCATCCGCGCCAACCTTCTTGAACGTTCAGGCACCGAAGATAGTCATGCTGGACTATTCTGGACATTCTATTCGCAGTTGAGCGAACACAAGTTATGGCCTTATGGTGAAGGCCCGGCATCTATGACTGACAAGGATTTGGATATGGATGCGGAAGATTCAGATGGGAGTACAAGTGTCTAGAAGCCTTACTTCTCTCGTCTTGAACTGTATGGTCTGCAAACCATGCAAATGGATGTCTTTAAAGCCACACTTGTATACGCATAGTACCGGATGAACATGTAGTTGGAGAACCCTGTTGCTTGAACATTCAATTCAGATGTGGGTGCTGGAGGTCTTGGTTCACGATACATGCAGTACGGGAGAGCTTGCCTGCAGACACATAACTTTCAATCACTTGAGGTCCAGATGAAGAGCCCGCAAGTGCGCACACGGAAGGAATGACATACATGATAGCAACTGTATGTGTCATCACAAACAGGAATTGCGTTACAATACAGATTGCGAATCTCGGTACCAAGCCCACAAGGAGTTCATAACCAGGGAGGGTGAGCCTTCATATGGCCAAAAATGATTGAAAAAGAAATCCTTTGCAAGATGGAAGGGCCCATTATGTCAAGCGTAGTACAGCCGATCTAGTGATCGCGCGACTTTCTGCGGGGTTTCCAAAAAGCAAGATTCAGAAGCATAAGTCCGGGCAGACGAGAGGAAAATGTGCGACGTACACCGGCGGTATTCGCCCTCGGCAGCCACACTAAAGTCCTTCAATCTCATCTTGTACAGTGGAAAGAGACAGCGGTAGCAAAGAACAAGAGCTGAAGGAAGCAATACATCAGTGGGACTTCCATACCCAACTTGAGCGACAAACTGACGTGAGCCTTCGCAAGCTCGTTCAGGTTCTTCAATGGTTCAGGCTGGGTGGCAAATCACTAAACGGGGAACAAAGGAATGGACGTTGGTGCGCGCACGTTCTCAAGCACGGTCTTTATTAGGGTGATCGCGACCTCCGTCTTCTGGACGAGGTCGTCCTCTGCGTTCTCGACCTCCAACCGGGCAGCCTCCTGCTTCGCTTGGCTAGAGTTCTTCAAGCTGACGCGACCCAAGCAGATGCGCATCGAGTGAGTCGCCGCGACACGCCAGTCTCAGTTATGCCTGGATGCTGAGATAGGTACTCACGTCTGCTTTGCGGCGTCGATCTCGAGCCGGCTGACCCGGACCGCCTGGCGGGCCTTCATTGCAACGGCGATGCTCGTCGACAGCGTAGTCTGCCATGGCTGAAGGAACCGCTCCCTAATAGCATTGTCCTGCTCCACGCGCGCATCAGCGATCTTCTCCCATGACCCGGCATACACCCCGAGCGCCTTGCCCAGCTTATCCTCGCCCGCCGCAGACGTCGAATGCACGGCGAGGGCAGCGGCGGTCGCAGCACGGCCGATAGCATGGGGCAGGGTCTTGTGCTGAGGGGCGGCAGGGGAGACGGGTGCGGGTGTGGGGAGATTGGTGCCCTTGAGGTTGGCGGCGGCGAAGTTGGTGATGCCGGTGCCGATAGTCGTGCCGAACTCGGTGAGCGATTCTTGGATTTGGGTGGGGTAGTCGTACGTCTCACTCTCGTAGACACGGGTGACCCTATGTTGGGACGGACGAGGATAAAGGTCAGAGCGGAACACTGACAGGAACCTGGGGATCGCACTTGAGGAGAGCGACATGAACGGCCCGGAGACTGTCGACGCGAGCCTCAAGGTCCTTATATTCTGTATGGGACGAGGGTGTTCGTGAGGAGGTCACATTCCGGGCACTCCGACGGAGCTCACGACGTACCTGAGAGAGTTCAGTGATCTCCTCTAGGGCGACTCAGGATGGCGTTTGAGGCTATTGAGGTCCTCCGTCTCACTCCAGCCTCTACGAGCACTCGAAGCTAGCACGACCGTCCTGACGGACAACGTACTATCCATGGCGTGGTTTTGGCTTTGGGAGGGGGGGGGCAATTCCTGATAAGCAGGCAAATTCGGAGGTGTATACGCAAGCGGCGCAGACTTCAAAACCAAGCAGGGAGCAGCAGGGAGCAGCAGCAGCAGTCGTCGCACAAGGTAAAGCACGTATAGAAGCAGCACCAGCAGCGTTCCTGGCCGTCGTCTCTGTGCGTTCCCTCGGTTTGTTCCCACGAGAGACGGCTGCGGCATTTCCCGACGCACGGACTGTTGGCTTGAGCACGGCCAATTGCGCATTCCAACTCTCGTCCATCATGTATGTCGCCTTCAACCTCCTCGCGGAGATACCCTGTCGTGACTGACAACATCGACGGAACCTCCACGCTCCCACGTCGCAGTACCTGTACCCCCGCAAAGACACTCAGAAAGACAGCAGGGGCTGCGGTCGCACCAGCACTGCCAGACTCTCCAGTGCAGGCGAAGCGGATCCGGAAAGCAAGAGACATAGAGAAAAGCCCTGCTGGGAAGCTAGAGTACCTGTCAACGAACTCAATGAGAAAGCTCACCAAAATCGATATATCTGTGAGTGAACTTCAAAAGCGACGATAGCTCCCCGTCGTGCACACGCGCTCTGCACTGTACATGCGAGCTCGAGTCGGAGCTAATTCGGTGGACCCATATAAGACTCGATAATTATAACAACTTCTTGGAACTGGTCTGGTATCAAATAACAGACTAATGGATGAGCTTGGGCCGTGCGTTTACACTTTTCCTCCAGGCTATTTCTGCGCCAAAATCTAAGGCTAACTGTCTAGTAGATCCCATGCAGGAATGAAATGGCCTTCTCCGGAATGCGCAGTAACGTCCTGTCTCGAAGCCTTGAAACCATAGATGTGCTCATGGATTCACGATGGCAGGATTTTGAATGGTAACCTCTACCGCAACACATGTGATGGGCCAGGAATCAGATATTGGTTATTGGACCATTATGTCTTCATTCTTCCAAGCCCATCAAACTGTGTCGGAGCCCCAGGTATCCAACATTACGACAAGAGAACACAACTGACGGCTCTGGTCACAAATGACCCTTGTGACTCCCAGCTTGAGGTATCATGTTTCGTCAGGATGCTGTTAAGGTCTCAATTTTGCTCACGGGATTACTCACAGGACCCCGAAATAGCACTTCAAGTCGTCCTCCTCCAGGGGATGGATTTGATACTTCGCACACCAGGAACAAGGTACTCCATTAACACATGGGAGATTGTATGCTACAATGCTTTCGGATGGCTCCGTAAATCGTCGCACTTGCATGACCTTGAAAGTACCGCCCTGTCTGACGACTGGTGCTACATGTAAGCTTTCAGATCATTGTTTAGGTGCACGTGTCAGAAATCCTCCTTATCAGCTTGTGTGATTAGAACCAAATGCCGGACCAACTACCCCCGGAACCTGGAATATGATCACTGTGTTCGCAGCCTCAAACATCTCGCCGAGGACGGCCAGTGGCAAGCGCAAGCCGTGACGTTTCCTGAGGTCAGGAGCCTGCCTTCCTTCAGTCCCGTCATGCCATTCGCGCCCCTATACGAGGCTATGGAGAGGCACCAAGAGTCCCTTCGGGACCTAAAATACTTCGTGTCGGACCATCCCGAGTGGTCTAAGTTCCGTACACCTGAGCCAGAGGACGCCCGCGATGCTGCATTGGCTCAGGTGACCACGTACGCGTCCTCGATATTCTCAGAGGTCGGATTGGTCCGTGTACAATTCCAAGGAGAAAGTCGTGGCGCCGGCGTGCAACCTGCAAAACAAACTGGCATAGTTGAACGGTGGAGGGCAGTCGTCGAGAGCCGATTGTTACAATATCCTACGGAGGGGCCAGTGGATGCGAGCGTTACTGTGGGAATTCCTAACTTTCTCTCCGCATTGTCAGACGAGATGGCTGCCAGTGGTGGTGGAGTCGACGCCACTGGACTGCTAAACATGACGGCTTTCTTCAAGATATGGCAAGGTATGTATACCACTGCCATGCTCGTGCTGGTGTCCGGCTCAGTAACATGTTATTAGGCGTGCCAGGAGAGCCTAACTCTTTGCCGCCACCACAGGATACACTTCATCTACCTGTTCTCCTCATCACACACCAGCATGGAGGCACGGAGCTGACCAATGTGACGAGAAATATGCAGCGTTTGGCCTGCACGAGCGCAGCCAGCTTTCTCGCAGTCCTTGGAATCAAGGACTTTTCCGTGTATGGTTTGGCGACGTACGGCTCCTACGGCGTTGTCTCGCAGGCATGGTACTCGGCCGCAGATGATGTAAGTTCCTCCACGACGTTCAAATCTTCTCCGTCATCTCACGCATCCCCTCAGTGCTGTTATGCAATGGATGGAGTGACACTCAAGTACCAATTCGATCTCACTGTCGAGGACGGTGTTACTCGCTTCCTCAACTTCCTCAAGAAGGTGAAGCACAGTGCGCAGCGGCTGCGCCAGCAATTCGATAGTATTCGAACCGACCTTCTCAAACGAGCCCACTCGGAGGATAGTCGTGCAGCATTGTTTTGGACATTCCATGCGCAGTTGAGTGAATATGATCTCGGGGAAGAAGCTGAAGCTGCAGAGACAGAGGTATATCCAGCGGACGATGAGGCGGACGAGGATATGGCTGCAGACACGATGTCGAGTTGGGACTCAGACTAAGGGATGGTCATACTTACGGATATGAGTTCTGAGACGTGATGTGGCCATGGGGTGAAGCGAGAAGGGGTTATACACTTTTGTGCACTGCATGTGAGTGTCAAAGACATGATTATAGTTTAGATAGACTGCCTTGGCCTGTCGACCTCAAGCTATGTTAGACAACCTCGGCTCCTTGGTGGAGTCCGTCCACCGCTTCGTCTGCCATAGCTCAGGTACGAAATCCATCGTAGTGCCAGACGCAAGGGATAAACAGAGACTGCACTAAAATACAGATCATGAGCCGCTGCCATCACACCGGAGAGGAGTCCAGACTGCTGCGGTGAACGTTCATAGCGGGTGGTGTATCGACGAACGGCACAAAGCGGGGAATGTGCGGGCCGGGATCGGCAGTTGAACTGGCGATCGCGCGATTTCCTGTAGGCCACCTCATGTACAGGAACTACATACCGGTATTCAATATTCGCGCTCGGCAGCAACACTGAGCTCCTCGATCTCACCTTCCGCGGTGGAAAGACACTCAGTAGCAGTGGCAAAGAGCCTCGGACTTCAACTCGACCAACGTCACGGTGATGCCTTCTGCTTCCGAACTGCTCACCATTAGTAGGTGCGTACGTTTCGCCGACATCTACTTTGACACTGCGAGCTTATCAGCTCATGTCAGTGAATGGACGCAAAGCACTGGCAGACAGTCTCGGGACGGCCTCATCTGGCTGACTCCGAACATGTCAACAAGTCAGGAGATTCCGGCCAAGTGAGGAACTTGGAGTAGGAGCGTGTCTCTTTCATTCACTTACACTGACCCTTTTCCAGTCTCTTCAGTCGTGGCCCTAGGGCTTTGATCCTTAAAGGCGAACACAACCCTGGGATCATTGCATGGTCTCTAGATCACCATGTCCTCAGCATGCCGCTGTATCGGAACCCAGAACATGATATTCCAGACATTTATCAATCACATCGAGCGATGCTCGACAGGTATCAGGAATTTGTCATGCCGTACTATCAACCCACTTCAGTGAGTCACTCCGGCTCGAAGTGCAGGCCGCAGGTGGACGTCGGAGATGATGGCTCACTCACAATCACCGTCTGATAGGCCATAGATACCGACTCGGACGTCCTCTCGACACCTCCATTCATGAAGCATTGGCAGTCTTCGCATGAGCAGCACTGCAGATCATTGGGCTCGAATTACGTTTACAAGTGAGTTCCATCATGTCCTTGTTCGTTCTAATCACCAATGCACTACAGAGCATCTTTGACAGGAAATGTTGTGCGCGCCATCCAGGCGGATAAATACCGCGACAGGGGAAAAGGAATCAGTGGGAATGTCCAGCCACATGCCCTTTATCAAGTCATCGCAGAGCATTACAAATGCCTGAACGCCGATTTCTGCCAGCGAATCAGGATCAATCACCCAGATATGACGAGCAGTGAAAGGACAGAAGGGTTTGCGGCCTGGGAAGAAGCATCCAGAGAGTACAAAGCCACTCACCCTCGGGCCTGGAACCCTCAGGGCGCAATGGCTCGTCTGCGGCACTATCCCGCTCAATTTTCTGTTGACGGCGCAATTATGGTGACCGTTCCGGTCGCTGTCGTCGATTATCCCAAGAAGGCTTCCGACATTCTGCGTGGTCTGGAATTCTTTGAGACTCGGGCCCCAGGCTCAATCTCAGAGACATCCGATGGCAACATCGAAATACAGCTCCCTCTGTTGCTGATCAAGGAACAAGCTCAGAGTATCGATGACAACGATAGCGGTGAGGAGGACTCGGAGGAGCCTGAGGAAGAGGAGGACTCGGAGGAGGAGCTTGACATAGAGGGGGACTCGGACGAAGAAGAAGAGGAGGAGGGTGTTCCCCGACACTCGACCAGAAATGCACAGCGGATTGTCATCGCGAGTGCCGCATGGTACTTGTCTCGCCTCCAGATCGAGGACTTCCCCGTCTTCGGGCTTGTCACGTGTGGTGAGAAGGGCTATCTGTCCCAAGCTTGGGTCTCTAGCAGAGACAACGTACGTCCCTCCATCAGTCACTCTTATGCCGCGTCACATGGAATACCAATATTACGCTTTACAGTGTTGTTACGTCGTGGACTGGAATATCCAGAACGATCCATTTGACCTAGGATCTGGATATGACCGCTACAGCGTTTTTTTATCGAAGCTGGCAAACCACGGGCAGGAATTGGAGAGCCGCTTCGAAGGGGTCAAGAGATCAATTGCTGGCCTTAGCGATGAGCGACGATGCGTCAATCCTTCATTGGTCCACGCGTGCGCAGCTGAAGGAGTATGAGGAGGCATGTGAAGAAGTCGAGGACTTTTAGGATTTACAGCAGTCACATAATAGAGATGGTTCCCTACCTGTCTATTACAATCACGGAACGTGAGAGCTCTTATTCAGTGCGGTGGATACGCATGCTTGAGAACACAGCTCGCATAGCTTCGAACCGTCCGGCAACGTATATGCGGGATATTCTTAAGCCTGCCCTAGTTAGTGGTAAACGCATGGTATGTCATAAACAGGTACTACAATACAGATCACAGGTTATCACCATAAGCCCGCACAAACAGACCAATGGGCGGCGGTGAGCATTCAGACAATCGGGCAGCAGATGATTTATCTTCGAATGTAAGGCCGCTGACTCAGTGATCGTGGGACTACTTCCTTCAAGGTTTCAAGGCGGCGTAAGTACAATTCGGACAAGTCAAATGAACAGCGTACCGGTATTCGCCCTCGGCGGCAACACTGAGCTCCTCATAGAAAGAGACTCCACAGCAGTGGCAAAGAAAAAGAGCTGTGGAGACAGGGCACGCCAGTCAAATTTGGGCAGGGCAGCGAAGGCAAGGAATTAACTGACCTTGACACCAACCCGAGCCTTCGCAAGCTCATTCAAGTTCTTCGATGGTTCCGGCTAGATGACGATCCAGTAAGCGGAGAACGAGGGGGCGAACATTCCAACACGCACGTTCTAGAGCACGATCTTCACGAGGATGATCGCGACCTCTGTCTTCTGGACGAGATCGTCCTCCGCGTCCTCAAGGCCTCAACCTCCAACCGGGCAGCCTCCCGCTTCGCTTGGCTGGAGTTCTTCAAGCTGACGCGACGGAATCAAATGCGCATTGAGCGTGAGTCGCCGCTCCATTACGCTTGACATGGGTACTGACGTATGCTTTGTGGCGTCGAGCTCAAGCCGGCCGACCCTGACCACCTGGCGGGTCTTCATCGCGACGGCGACGTTCGTCTACAGCGTAGTCTTCCATGACTGGAGGAACCTGTCCCTGATACTAATAGCCTTGTCATGCTCCACCCGCGCATCAGTGATCTTCCCCCAGGGGAGCAATGAAGGCTTGTCCACCAGAATTGTGAGGCCAATAACGCCGACAGAGTGTACATTCTTCAACTCGACCTTTCTGAACCCGCCGCGCTCCCAGGTATCGAAGTCGTGGGGAACAAGTCTTTCAGGACAGATAGTGCTTGCTCTAGATAGACTGCAATGCGAATGCGGTGTGAATGCAACAACCAGCCTGACCGATCCGGGCAACTTCCATACCTCGGTTGAGCGTTTGGCAGAAGGACCCGTAAGAAATGCCCTACATCCTGAGGAGAGTCGGAGAGGTAGGCCACAGGACATCCTTCCAGCTTCGAGTTCGCCTCGTTGTTCAAGGAAGAGAACATGTCTGCAAGGACGTCGACCGTGGAGTGGGCTGCCAGGAGGGCGCGATAGACGCGGAAGCTCGTGTCTTGAGCGACGAGGACGACGCTCCCGTCGTCAAAGTAGAACTCGGGATGACGCTTGAGGCTGTTGAGAGGGATATCTGACATGGTGGAGAGCACGGTCGATGAGGGGAGTCCTGAGCGGTATATATGCTAGTACTGTCTATGGCGTGGTTTGGAAGGCTCGGAGTTCCTGATAAGTGGACGTCTTCAGGAAACTTGGAGGTGTACACGCAAGCGGCGCAGGCTGCAGCACACAGAAGGAGGCAGAAGAAGCAGCAGCAGCAGCAGCAGCAGCAGCAGCAGAAGCAGAAGGTAGAGGCACGCAACTCGAAGAGGAACGGCAGGAGCAGGGCTCTGAGCACGCGTCTCGTCTGCGCGTTCCCGCATTTGTTCCCACGAGGGAGGTTTGCGGCATTTCCCGACGCACGGACTCCTGGCTGGAGGACGCCCAACTGCGCACGCTTTCAACTCTCGTCAATCGTGTATGTCGCCTTCAGCCCTCCTTCGAGATACCCCGTCATGACTGACCACAGCGATGGAACCTCCACCCGCCCTCGTCGCAGTACCCGTACCCCCGCAAAGACCCCCGCCAAGACAGCAGGGACTGCGGTCGCACCAGTGCCGCCAGACTCTCCAGTGCAGCCGAAGCGGAAAGCAAGAGGCACAGAGAAAAGCCCTGCCGAGAAGCTAGAGTTCCTGCTGACGAACTCGAAGAGCAAGCTCACCAAGATTGATATCTCCGTGAGTCAACTCCACGAGCGACGTCGGTGGCTCCCCGTCGTTGGGACGCGCACGCTGTACATGCGAGCTCGAGGAGCTAATCCAGCCGACCGGTCCTATGCAGGATTCGATAAATTACAACAACTTCTTGGAACTATCTGAGGAGGCTCAACAGCGACTATGCGCGCTGCTACCGCCGACCGCGTTCACGACATACGTGCCGTCGTGTCGCCCTCGCATCCGGACGGTCCACCTAGCCAAGAGCCTGGTTCTGGAGACGCGATGGACGTGGACGCAGCCCCGGTCCTGCGTAGCCCGGCCACTCTTGACCCAGCAGTGCTCACCTCTCCCTTCTTCCTGTCTGCCGCGCATACATGGCAGGACCACCTCGTCTCGAACTGGCTGGGAAAGAAGGCGTCCGACGACCTCGAGAAGTTCAGGCAGGGCGCGAGGGACGGGACGCTGCATGCGGACTGGAAGGACGAGCTGTGGGAGCTCGACCACTCCCCAGAGGCCATGTCGGCGTCGCGGTCCAAGAAGTGGGTGCCTTTTGATGGATACATGTTCGTTCTAGCTCTGACTCGGAGCCGGGACGCATGTAGGAAGCAAACAAAAGCAGATCTGGACTTGACTGCACTTGTGAAACGCGACTTGCTGCAGGTCGGGGATGTCCTCGCCTACAAGCGGACGTTCCCACACTTGAAGGTAACGGTAGAGAAAGACCTCTTGGTGCGGCATCTTTGCCAGCTTTCTCTTCGGCGTCTGGCTTACTTAGCCGTCCCTGTCAGGTCGATACGATCAACGCGAACACCCAGTCCGTCAACTTCCTCCTCCTTCCCGGGGTCCAGCCGTCGCTGCACCCCTCGCTTCTCGTCGTGGGATCGCGGGAGTACGACGGGAAGCTGCTCTCTATCGAACACATGGTGGACCCCGTCGCGCTCGAGCGGGGCGTCCTCGACGTCGACGGGCGTGTTAGCTACTCGGACAAGTACGAGGACGACGCCGCTTCCTGCCCGGCAACGCACACGCAGTCCGGGGGAGTGCCGGACGAGCTGAGGAACGCGGTCGCCGTGCGTGCCTGGAAGTCATTTACTGTGTGGCGGTGGCGCGAGGAGATGCTGAGTCAGATGGAGATGCAGATAGTGCAGGAGCGGGGGGGAAGAGAGAGGGTTGCGACGTTGTTCTATCTCAGGGGGTGCTGCACGAATGGTGGTTAAATCTTGGGCGCGATCAGGTTACTTTGCAGTGTAGCTATTTGCACCTCCATACTGATGGCGTATCGACGCTCCCGTGTTGTAGGATTTCTAGTGTATGGAGCTCGGAGTTCCGGCTGTCAAGGGCGGGCTCGATTCGCATGCAGTAATGTCGCTCCCCAAGGAATTGCGATTACCAAGATTCAACTGAGGACTTGCTACTGGAAGACGACTCTACGCTATGCAGATGTCACTCCTTGGAAATGGTGAATGAGTAATTTCTGTCAGGTTTTGGCAGTCTGGGCGAGGCATAGACAAGCCAGAAACAGTTCCTACACGCTCGCTATGTATATCCATGCCAAAACTCCCCCAGCTGTGCCCGCGTAGACCAACGAAGGTCCGCTTTGTCACGCCTCGCACCAGCCAGCAGTCCATCTCTGATACCTTCGAAGCGGTCCTCCAACTCCTGCGCGTGGTCCCTCAGTTTTGATAGAAAAGCCTTGTAGCGGTCCACACCGCTCTTAGAACCTATGTCGAACGGATCGTCCTGGATGTTCCAGTCCGCGACGTAGCAGCACTGTAAAAGCAACATACTATTTCGGTGGGTGGATGTGCGAGTGATTCATGGAGGAACGTACTTTTTCCGTGCTAGAGACCCAAGCTTGGGACAAATAACCCTTCCCATCCTTGTCAAAGTTAGGCCGAAGACAGGGAAGTCGTTGATTTCGAGGCGATCCAAATACCACGCAGCGCTAGCCGTGGCAATCCGCTGCTCGTTTCTCGTAGAGTATTGTGGGGGAGGTTCAGTCTCGTCATCATAAATACACTCGAGATGTTCCTTGACCAACAATAGAGGGAGCTGCAGGTGGATAGTACCGTCATCGGAAGGCTCAGGATCTGGCAGCTCGAAGAAGGCCAAATTGCGCAGAACATAGGAGGCTTCGCTGGGAAGATCAACAACGGAGATCGGAACGGTCACCATGATTGCCCCTTCGACAGAGAATTGGACTGGATAGTGGGGCAGACGTCCCAGAAGGTATTCGAACAGCCAGCCTCCGGTATTGGGCTCCGTTGGTCCATGAGCCTTGACCACTTCGTCCCAAGCGCCGAATACTTCTGTCATTTCAGGGGGCATGGCGTACCGGGGAGTATGCTTTACGACTTTGTTGTAATCAGCCCTAATGCTGTCGTAGTTTTGGGCAATCGTCAAGGAAAGGCTGTGTTGAACAAGAGTTTCATTGAGTTGGCGATCCGCCTCGATGGCCCGGATGATATTCCCAGTCAGATTTTTCCTACCATGCACTCTTGAGTGAGGAGAGGTCGAGAGCGTGGATGGAACTCACTTGTAATTCATCCAGCCGTGATTCAGCTTCACTGGGGATCCATAGAGATCTTCGTGGACCAACGACCATTGTTTGGTGGTCGAGTATTGATTGGTTCCATCCTTCGACCCGGGAAGGATGTATTCACCTTCAGTATGTGAGACTGTGCCCTATAATCAGCAAACATGAGTTCAGGAAGTTAAGTTATCTACCACGTTTTCTGGCATGGCAGTCTCACCAAAGTAGCTTGGTGTTGTAGCATGCTAAATTCTCGATACTTGTCAAGCATGACCTTGTGCCATGTATAAGTTGAACTGTCATCGTGTGGGCCCCGATACACCGGAAGACCGAGGACATCGTGGTCCAGTGACCACGCAATGATACCCGGTTGGTCGTCCTCCAAACTGAGGCATTTGTCAGTCTCTCCACCACGACGAAACAAGCTATTCTGAAATCAATGTGCGGAGTAGAGAGAACATGATCCGCTCTCACAAATGCGTTCGAGTGCCGATAGTCTCGCTCTGTGCGTGTGTGTTCATCCAAATGAGGCCACCGGATCTGCTTTTGAATGTATATTCAGCACGCGATCTGGTGTCTAAGTCGCCACGAACACTGTCCACATACCTAGTAGTGGGAAGATTGTGTGTAGAAGACGCCATTGTATGGAATATGGGAGAGTCCTGGGTGAAGTTATTGGGGCTCCTCGGAGCAGCGACAGGCGTTCTTAAATGCATCGTTCACAGTAGACGCTCATGTCGGCTGCTTCCGAGCGTGTCGCCAGTCGCGGCCCTCGACCGAGTTGTCGTTTTGCTCTCGTCTCGCTTATTTACAGCTAACTGCAAAAACATAGCGCGTTCCGGCCGCGCGAGTGGGCGTGGCATGTTTGGCCACCTACCCGAAATAGTAGGGGTAGGCGCGCAAACATCATGCACATATTGCCTCAGCCAATGCGGAGGCGACAATAATTTCTCAGTATGCTGTTTGACATGTATCCTCAAGACGTCTACAAAATCTGTCCCTCATCATGGACCAGGTGGACGGAAGGAATGATCAAACGCACCCAGCTTTCGCACCAATGATAGCTGCGCATGCTGGCAACTCGCCCAGGGCGAGGTCATTGACGAGACCCACGTCGCAACCATGATGCAACGGCTTGTTTTTGCAGTCGTGAATCATCAGAGACAGGTGACGGATTTGCGCTGCGCGCAGGTATGGTGGAACCAAGGACCGGTCGACCACCAGCTTCCTGAAATGAACCGGCCTAACTCTGGGTCATTGCCTCGTCGCAAATGATGCAAGGTTCCTCGTGAATCATCAGAGACAGGGACGGATTTTGCGCGCAGGTAATGGTGGAGAAGGACCGGTCGACCTCTTGGTGCGGTACGTAGTGGTAGACGTGGATGAATGACTAGATGCCGTTCGAGACTTCGTACGGCTTGCGCACTGCCGAGTGGAAGTACCAGGTTCCTTGATGAATTAGGAATACGCAGCGGCTTACGGGAGAGTCGGCGAACTGGGACGGGCGACGTACCGTGCGGTCAGGCTGCCTCGGTCCTGTATCAGACATATCCTCGTACTTCAAGAGATCCTGATTACTCAGGATGCCTTTGCGAATAGTCTTGCTGTCCTCTGGGCACTCGTGAATCAGGATGTTCAAGTTGAAGCTAACGTCTCGGTGGAGGATTTCAGCCTTCTCCCATGCATCCTTGTGAGCTGAATGGAGAGCATCAATACAAGTGGACCTATGGAATGACTCATGGAGATGGACTCACCCTGGAAGGCATCCCGGAAGAGGGTCGCGAGCTCGCGGAAGTCGCTGAAGTCGGAGAACGGCCGGTACACCTCGGCGATAAGCATGCGGTGGTGGCTGCGGTGGTGATGTCGACGCTTCTCGATGTCGTGCAGTCTCGCCAACTGAGCAGCGCCATTTGCCCCAACCACGTCTCCGGCTGCAAGACAGGTCGGGACGCATTCATCAGCCAGCCTTCCTACACCTCGTGCTCCGGACGGATGCGACCGTTGGCGTCCTTCACCCTCCAGGAATCCTTCAAGTAACGGAGGTGCCACGACGTCTCGCCATGTTCTTGGACCTTCTCGAAGGCCACGTAGTTCCGCGTGCAACGTCGGAAGAGCGAGTGGGTCGCGAAGGGAGAGCTGTCGACGGAGACCATCCTGTTCCCGACAGAGAGCTGATGCATGGGCGACTCGAACGAACTTAGGCCTGTGCCTTGAGATAGTCGCTCTGCACTGCGTCTGCGTACTCCCGCACGACGCGGACGTCGTCATCCGCGGCGAGCGTCGCGCTCTCGTCGAATCCGCGTTCCTTGTTCGACATGCAGGCAAGCTTCCAGAAGAAGACGTGAAGCTTCAGGTGGTCGCGATAGTCGTAAAGGAAGAGTTCGGAGACGACTGCGCCCGACCGGTCGGCGTACACGAGGCGAGACTAGTGCTTGTACAGGTTGACGGCGAAGAGATGGGTTCGATGTTGGTGAGCAAGGATCTGGGCAAGGTACTCGGGAACTGGCCGAGGGATTTCTCCTCGCCGTCAGTGTCGTCGCGCGCGCGCGCGACGCAGGTATCATGATGATCAAACTCAAGCGCAGAGATGGTGCGGTCGATCTTCTCCTCGAAGAATGCGACGATATCGCTCCACGATCGGTGGCCAAGCCAGTCCTGACGAGTTTTGTTGTTCTCCTTCTCCTTCTTCCCCGCCCGTTTTTGGTACTGTTCGGGAGTGATCACGAGGAGTGTCCTCGTACGCTCATTGTTGAGGCAGATAGCGACATCCGGGGTAGTACCGTGGCTAGGGGAGCTGTGATTATGTTCCGGCTCTTTGCATACCTTCGAATCGTCCTCGCCGGCTTTGAGCTTCCATTTGCGGAGGTGTCGCGGAACAGGATGGTCTCGCTTGTATGATCAGCCACCGACTTGCCCATTATGCACTGCCTCATACTGAGTCAGATGGTGAATACGGGATATTTAATGTGAACCACTCACAATCATCGGCCCCAGGTCCGCTTCTCTGGCTACCTTTTCAAGCTCGGTCTGGTCATAGTACGTGAAGGCTGCCAGGTCTTCCGCGGTTGGCTCACCACCGCAGTTCAGATAGGTCTTGAACATCTCGTCGGGCACCTCGTGAAGGTTGTCTTGCATCTTGTCCACAACAGCGTACCACGGGCTCACATGCAGTTCGAGATGGGAATGGGTTTAGATTATACTGTTGGATTCTACGCCAAAGGTATTCGAATCATTTCATTCTCGCAAACATATCTATCGAATGCTCGAGCAGCTTGATATCAGCCTCGTACGTTTTCCTCTGCAGAAACGAATCAGCAACGCGCGAGGACACGAGCCTGATTTGACTCACCTTCTCATCGTTGGCCAAGCGGACATTCTCAGGGACAGTGGTCTCGTAGTCCGCCTGAGACTCGAACTTCTCGATCTTGGACAGGTTCATCTTCGTGATCGCCAGCTTCTTCTCGCATTTGTTGATCTCCCCGTCGAGGTCGACCTGGCCCTGAAACGCGATCACGAAATACACATATCAGCAAGCCCGCAAGAGTACCACATCGTGACCACTGCTCGAGACTTACCCGGACGAGAACATGGACGAAGATCGTCGGCGTGAGGAGCTCGGATCCACAGCCTTCAGGGACGCCCTTGATGTCACGGACGACCTCAAGCGACTTCAGGTTCTTCGTGAGTGCGAGGAACGTTGGGACCTGAGACTGGAACAGCTGCGCCTCCGCCTGGTTCTCCGCACGGACATACACTAGACGACGAGGCGTTAGCAGGATGGAACGTAAAGAAAAGAAAATCTCGGTCCACTCACCGTGGAGGTTCTGGAGGATGTTGTAGGATGAGCCGAGTGCGCGCGCAGACTTGACGGCGGAGAAGACGAGATCGAAGTCGCGCTCCGCCTTCGTGAACTCATAAGCCTTGTCCTGGAGTTTCGCAGTCAGGCGTTGTCAGCATCGGGGCACTGCACTGGACGGCAAGGGACACGTACGAAGATTGGGTACTTGGCAAGCATGATCGACGGCGTAGGGTCATTCGGGCGACGGGGCAGACGCTGCCATAGCTCCTCCGTGACGAACGGCATGAAGGGGTGCAAGAGACGAAGGCCGTGGTCCAAGCAGGTGTACAGCGTCTGCTGTGCTGACTTGCGCGTGGTCTCCGACGCCGACTCATCCGTCATGGGTTTCATCGCTTCCTGGAAACAAGATTTGTCAAGATTCCAACGATCAAGTAAGACGAGGGACTCACGATGTAGACGTCACATAGCTCGTACAACCAGAAGTTGTACGCCGCGCCAGTCGCGTTCATGAAGTTGCGTTCGGCGAGCTGCTTGTTGATCTCTTCTGCAGCGAGGTTGAGTTTGTGCAAAATCCACTTCTCGACCAGACTCTCATTCCCTGTGGGCTATCATATCGCGGTCGTCAGCCATGACATCCACTATCATATCATTCCCGGGAGCTTAAGCTCGTACTAACCTTGGCGGTTGGCTCCGGCAAGAACTTGTCATCTAGCTTCAGCATCGCGAACTTGGTCGCGTTGAAGATCTTGTTGCAGAACTTGCGGTAACCTTCAACACGCAGGATCTCGAGGTTGATGTCGCGCCCGCCGCCAGAGTACGCGCACAGGGCGAATCGCAGCGCGTCGGTTCCGCACTGCGGGATGCCCTTCGGGAAGTCCTTCTTCTGGCCTGCCTTCGCTTTTGCGATCTCGCGCTCATCGAGATTACCCTCATGCAGCTTCTGATGGAGGGACTCGAGGTCGAGCCCCTGGATGACGTCCAGCGGGTCGATCACGTTCCCGAGCGACTTTGACATCTTCCGCCCATGCGCGTCGCGGATCATCGCGTGGCAATAGACCTCCGAGAACGGTACCTTACCGGTGAGGTGGACGCCGAGCAAGACCATGCGCGCGACCCAGAAGAACAGAATGTCCCAGCCAGTCTCGAGGAGCGATGATGGGTAGAACTTGTCCAAGTCGCTCGTCTTCTCGGGCCAGCCCATGATCGACCATGGCCAGAGGCCGGACGAGAACCATGTGTCGAGAACGTCTTCATCCTGATCAAGGGTGAATTTCGCATCCCCTGCGAACTTCTTCGCGTTCGCCGTCGCCTCCTCGAGCGTCCGTCCTACGACCCAGTTCTTGCCGTCGTTGCGCTACAAACTCTTATTGAGCCGAAAGCGGTCAAGCGGTCAATGCAAATGTGCTTACATCCTGCTCCCGGCCCTCGATATTGACAAAGTATGCCGGACACCTGTGGCCCCACCAGAGCTGACGAGAGATACACCAGTCCTGGATGCCTTCTAGCCAGCGGTACCATTCCGATTCAGATGACTTCGGCTGTATGAACAGATCGCCCGCCCTCGTCCGCTATTCTTTATGAGTATTGGTAAGCACACGCATCACGAGAAAGTCGCTCACCTCGAGAGCCTTCTCAGCAAGCGGCTTGCAGTCCACCCACCATTGCGGCTTCAGAATGGGCTCTATGATATCCCCAGACTTGCTACAGATCGGGATTTGCATGGGGTTATCCTTCGTCTCGATGTACAAGCCCGCGTCCTTCAACGCCTGCACGACCTGAACACGCGCATGGAAACGCTTGACGCCTCGGAACCGCTCGCCTGCGTTCTCGTTGAATGTCCCGTCATCGTTCAAGATGTTGATGAACTCGAGCCCGTGCCGCTGCCCAACCTCGTAATCGTTCGGGTCATGGGCAGGGGTGATCTTCACCGCTCCGGTCCCGAATGCCATGTCCACAACGATGTCATCGGTGATGATAGGTATACGGCGGTCAACGAATGGGTGCTTCGCGAACTTGCCGTGAAGATGCTTGTATCGGGTGTCTTCGGGGTGGACAGCGATTGCGGTATCTCCAAGCATGGTCTCCGGACGCGTCGTCGCGACAATTATCCTTTCATCCGAGCCTTCTATCGGGTATGCGAACGAAGTGATGACACCAAATTCGAACTTCTCTTTGATGTCATACCCGGGTACGTTCAGAAGGGTCCGGCCCTCGAGTTGTTTTTGCTCAACCTGAGAGAGAAGTGAGAAAAAGGTCAAGAAGGGGGAAATGGGCCATGACTTACTTCTAAATTGGACAGTGTTGTGTTGAGTCTCACGCACCAGTTGACGAGGCGGTTGGCACGGTAGAGGATACCCTCCTCGTGCAGACGGCAAAAAGTCTCAATAACAGCTTTTGATAGGCTCTAGGGGCGTTGTGAATACAACGGTCATGCTGTTGGGATGGCGGCCTACCTCGTTCATCGTGAATGCAACGCGATCCCAGTCATAGCTTCCTCCCAATCTCCTCAGCTGGTTCGTAATCCGAGCCTGGTAGCTTGAGATGGCTTATTGAGGTACTAATGTAAATGCGGAATGAATAAGACTTACTCCTCCTTCCACTCCCATACCTTCTCGACAAAGGCTTCCCGACCAAGATCGTGTCTCGTTTTGCCCGTCTTGTACAATCGCTTCTCGACCACGGACTGCGTCGAGATACCAGCATGATCGAAGCCAGGAACGAACAGCGTTGTCTTCCCCAGCATTCGATTCCACCGGACAAGGCAGTCTTGGATCGCTACAGTGAGGGCGTGGCCAATGTGTAGTGAACCGGTGACATTGGGCGGAGGAGAGGGAATGACAAAGATGCCCTCGGGCTTGATCTGCCCGTCCAGAGTGAGCTGTGGGCCGAAGAAGCCTTGGGCATCCCACCAATCGTACCACGCGGCCTCGACGGCGATGGGATTGTACCCGCTGGACATAGGTTGCGACAAATCTGGCAGTGCGCGTCGCCAGTCATCGTTACAGGTTCTACACAAGAAATCATAGCAGCGCACCTTTCTTCTCGCCCTTAGACGTGGTATTCACGAAGTGTGGCTCCTCCTCCTTGACCTCCTTCTCCTTCTTGGCCTTTTTGGACTCTCCAGCGGGCGCCGTTGCGGCAGCCTTCGCGGCCTTGGCTGCTTTGAGAGCAAGGCGGGCCTCGTTTTCCTTCTTCTTGGCTAGTTTCTTCTCTGCACGCGTGATCAGGCTCAGTACGGAGCGTGCGAGGACGAGTCCACCCGTACTCACCTGCGCTCTTGGTGAGGGGAACAGCACCACCCTCTGCGGGGGTGGAGTTCCCGGAAGGAGTCGCCTGTGCAGACGATTCAGACATGGCGCGTAGAGTCGAGTGCAGGAGGCGTCGAGAGGGACGAGAAGGGAGGCGGAGAAAGATTAATCGATGCAGCATGCAGCTTTACGGTAAATAAAGTTATTGAAGACGAGTCACAAGCCATCCAATCATCCCGAGAATCGCCATCCATCGTCTGTCCTCCCTGTTATCTAATCTTTCTCGGCTCTGGAGTTCCCATTAGGCGCCTCCCTCTGGTGGTACTGAAGCTCGTCCTCGCCTGGAACACTAGCACTAGTCCCATCCGACTTCCCAACTGCCGCGTAGCATGCGGTGGTGGTGAAAGCGTAGACCATGGGGTGAGTGCAGATTCTACCCGTCCCTTCCCACATTAATTGCGAGACCTTCAAATCATGTAGCTTGTAAGCCTTCATCGACTCGGAGCCCAGTGGGCCGCCTCTCGGACGCTTAGAAGCCGACCGCGATCACTCTAAAGTCGTCTCCACGGTGGTTAGGTGAGCAAAGGAATACTACATACAGCATCTGACTTTTAGTATTGCGCTCAGTGAGTGACGGGACACATGACGCGCGAGTCCCATGACCGCCACAAGTGTATCCTGTACTCCTCAACCTCATCCTATCTGTATCCTAGGAATTATCCTCTTCCGGCTCCTCCTCTAGATCTATATGAGTTGATGGTTTGTCCTCACTCTCCCTGTTCAAGATGTCCAACGCTTCACGCTGTGTATAAACTGTCCAGGGGCGACAAGTGGGCTTGTTTTTGTCCTGATCAATGGTGGGATTGGAGTCATTGTTGAGATTGGGAGCAGCCAGCTTGTTGATGATTTCTGCTCTCCTTTTCATGTACTCCTTCCACAGGGCTTTGCTGGATTTACCAATGTTGAACAGCCACATAATAAAGCGCACAGTGTCTTCCTTCTTCTCCAAATCAAAACAAAGGGCATCCACCTTGCTTTCAGCCCGAGTAACATGAGGAATTGGTAACTTTCCCCACTCAGATGTCTGTCATGGAAATTCAATATTACTACTTGTTGTTTTATAGAAATCCCAATGATCAAACATACCTCCAGAAAGGTGTACCAAACAACAGAGAAAGATGCCCGGGGGCCTGCGGTTGTCAATCCGAAGATAGGGTGCTTGACAATTCCCATTTCTAAAAGGAAGCGTCCAGCACTTGTGGTATACATGAGCTGCTGGTTCTTTCCAGCATACTCGGCTGGTCGATTTGTCTCATCTGTATCCTTCCTCTTGTGTTCAATCATCAAGAGGGGGATCAGGAACTCCCTTGAGTTCTTTCCTGCTTCTGTGGTCAGTGGTCATGGTATCAGTGTGAGTAGTATACTTATGACATCTTTGCAAGGTGGACTTGCCTTCAAGTTCATCCTCAGGCACTTTTCGAGTGACACAGCATTCAAATGCATCTAATTTTTGTCCCGCAACTTCAAGTGGATCATCACAAAATTGTTGTCCCTTCTTATTCAAGTCCTTGAGTTCCTGGACAAGGTCATTGAAAAAGTTGGGGTCATTGATCATGATTGCCCCATCATATCGTCCATGTGGAGGGTAACTTCCTAGGCGATGGTGGAACCGTGCATAAGATAACTTGGAATCCAGGGCATTTTCTTTGGCCTCCTTCTTATGATCATCAAGGTGCCGCCATGCACGCCCATGCCAACGATAGACAGTGGCGTATGCCTCAGTAAGTGATTTTGAATTCACTTTATGGAACTTGCTAAGTTCTTGCCAATAGGGGTCAAAAATATTGTCCAGCATATAGGAATGGCCATAGGTGGTATTTGTTTTATCTTTCTGCTATAGGTCGGCCACAATAGGCTGCAAATCGAACTGTGAGTAGTTTATGAAGTGCTCCTGCCTTTGAGGCCAAGAGTGGAAAGTTGTCAGCATATAAGCTGTGCACCTGACTTTGATAATGGTAACTTGAAGCTTACCAAAAACATGGTTTGAGACTAGCATTTGAATGCTCAGGAGCCTCGCTAATTGACAATTCACTAAACCCTTCTAGTGTGTCATTGTGATCCATCAAGTTTGGGTAACAAGCCACTAGGATGATGTTCCATACTCGTATCCACTCTGTTTCTGTTGGAGGTGTTTTTCTAGATGTCAATTTCTGGACTTCATCTGCAACCCGATTTGCAATGTCCAGTACCCGAGGCAGAGGTAAACTTTTTGGAAAGCATTCAAACAGAGGCTGTGATTCAGCATTGACTGCTGAAGTAGTGCAGAATAGGTCATTGGGATCCTTCATAGTGAAATTCTTTAAGATGGCTGAGAGCTGTATTGTCCATTATTTGTAACAATCAAGGTCAGAGTTGCATGGGCATAGTAAATAAATAGACACTTCGAGCCTCACCTCAGTGGCACAAGTTTGTGGTCTCTGTAAAAGACTATTTAACACTCCAGAGACAGTGTTTCCGTGCTCAGTTTCCCTGTGAATGAGCCATTTTTGGTCCAATGGTTCGAACAAGATACTTCGATCCATGTAGAATTGAGGTGTTGAAATTTTTTCATCCTTGAAGAACTTGTTGCATTTCGCTGCCATTGGCCAACCTGCAATAATTTAGTAGCTATCTCACCATGTACATCAGATTCTCGCTTTGTAACCTACTCCGAGCTTGTAAATGTTTTTTCCGGTATGGGACTAGTATAACAACATTAGCTTCATATCTATATACTGCGAAAACAGCGTGGCATTGTGGGAGAGGTGGGACTTACTTGGCTAGCAGAATTTTGAGTCTCTCTTCTTTAGTTATCGGCCTTTTTTTGCCTTTATCCACATTGTTTGAGTTGGCGGAACACCTGACATAGTAGAGTTAGCAAAGTGATCCTGATCGGAATTAGAAATACCATTGATGCAATCTCCCAACAACACCTAGGTAGCCTTACTCACCCTGTAGTTTTCTGGGCTTCTGGGGTACCAGTTCCAGAAGCTTCGGGGTGCGGTAGACTAGTAGCCTGGTCAGACGGAGGAGCCCCAAGTCCTGGCAACTTGGTATTAGTATCTTCCCCCCGAGAGTTGATGCTTGAGTTACCATCATCAGCCGCGCCTGACAGAACCTTATCATGAGTCTGTCGTCTTCTGCCAGTCTTTGAGTTCATAATGGTTGTCGAATATTCACTGGTGTGTGCGATGTCTATATTAATCGGGTAAGTAGGAAGTTAATGACGGAGCCTGGAAAAACTGTGATCCTCACAGAAACTTGTGCTCGGCGCTGGACAATTTCAGAGTACAGTGGGAGTAAATGTCTTCAGATGATGAACCGAGAGGAACAGTTCACTGGTTTTTATGTAGTGGAGGCCCATGCAATTGTGATCCGAGAGCCGACGCTCATGCATCATGTTTGCACTACGAGCATCGAGCCACCAGTAGGGCTATGGCTCGGCGGCCTCAGGTTGAAGCACAGTGGCCCTTGATGGGAAACGGCATCTGTCTGGCGCATCCATCCAACAAAAGGCTCTCACCGAGTTTCAGCTGGCTCAAGCATGGTTTCAAGTGTAATGGGAATGGTCCTAGGTATCAATTGATGAGAGGGCGCGCGCGCGCGGGATTCCGCGCACCACTCAGTGGCAGCTGGTGAGCGCGAGTCAGCGGGTGGAAATATTGAGGATCATAGCATACCGAAAACTCGGTGTCATGGGATGTGGCCTAGGCTAGCACGTCGTACATCCCGACACTCTTGCAGGACGTGATTTCTTCGTGGAGTCCTCCTGGAGTCCTTTGTGGCATGCACAAAGAGCGAAGTGCCATGCAAGACACCAAGGCGATTTCACTTGAAACATACCGCTGGCACCGGCGGCATCTGGGGGTGTACATCGTGTAGAGACTCAGAGCTTAGACAGGTAGTGCTTACCCCAGCCATCGCCGCAGTCATTCCCAACTGTAGCGGCGTGACGGTCCTGTGCCACCCGAAAGTTTAGACTGACGTCCAGCGCTTCTGTAGCCTCAGGCTCTAGACACGATGCATGATGGATGGTGTCTGCTCGAGCGCTCACAGCTCAGAGCGGATCGAAACATCATATGCCATGAATGTAAGAGGAGCCAAAACATGTTTGAGGCACGAGTTTGGCGTTATATAAAACGCAGTGCTGGTGATGTGTCAGCAGAATTCGACGCCGAGGCTCATCGGAACAGGCGCCCAAACAGGCCATACTTAACTTCGCCTTTCGCTCGTCAGTTGGTATCACCCTCGACTCTCGCCCAATTTCGTGACTCGCATACACTCAGTATGAAAACTTCTACTCAAGAATTGCTAGCGTATGTACCGCAATGGGCAACATATTTGTTTTCAGTATCGGCTACGCCACTGAATCGGCTTGGAGCAGAATTAGTAATGCATACGGCCTCCTCTGGCAGAACCCGCCCAATTTGAGGAAGGGCAGGAAGCCCCGGTGAGCTCAGGTATCTGTTTCTCCATGTCATGCGCTGATGCTGTTACAGTTTGTTACGTGAAACCACTGATCATTGCCCGCACGACGATCCCGGGATGGCTACGTGGATGCTAGACCACCGCGTTCTCGGTGTCCCAGTGTTTCGAGGGCCAAACAGTGGCAGTCAAATCTATAACACGCACAAATCCATGCTGGACAATTATCTGGAATTTAGTCTATCGCAATTGCAAGCCGCTTCAGTGGGTGGATCTCTACCGAAAAGGTGCACGGTTCGACTTACATATCATTATGCACTCAGGATACTACACTCTTACACTTGGAAGGTGGCGACACATCGATCGTATCGCCAGAAGGGCTATCACGAAGCGGCATAAGCTTGGAGGGGTTGGTTCGAATCTTGGGCACATCCGAGGCGTCCTTGGACTCGCGTTGGTCATTAGTCCATCGTCAGTACTTCGAATTCTTGAAGTTGCCACACTCAAGCTGTGGCTTAAAGATCGCATACAAGTGAGTTTTGCCTCCCTGCTCATTCATTAAGGCCTTCGGAATGTCAACTATTATTAGGACGGACTTGACCGGAAACACAATACGGGCTCTTGGGGTCCACCACCAGCTCCAACCTCGAGATGGTGCTGCCTCCTTCGCCGTACAATCCACTCGTGAAGTCATCGTGGACCATTTAAATATGCTCAATGATGTCGACGAACACATTCGTAATGATGGCAACTCCCAGGAATCCTGTCAAGAGGTTTCTTACGTATGGGATGAAGCGTCGACGCAAAATGTCGAATCCCTTCGCAGGACCATGGAGACTGAATCCACGGTGGAGGCCGCATACGAGACACGTATACGCTGCTATCCAGGTTGTTTCTCTGCGGTCGGCGCGGTGGTTGTGACTATCCCAGTGTCTGCTGTGAAGCTTCCCAGAAATGCCGCCGAAATCCTGCGAAACTTGACATTTTTTAAACCCTCAGATTCACAGCCTTTCGAAAGCGATACTATACAAGTACAGCTCCCTCTGTTGTTGATTAATGATCGGACTCAGGCCGACGTCAACAACAAAGCTACAGATAACAGTTACGACTCGGACTTCCCCCCAGTCTCTACGAGAAACACTCACAGAATTGCCATCGTGAGCGCGGCTTGGTACTTGGCACGCCTAGGAATCGAAGACTTCCCCGTCTTCGGTCTTGTTACGTGTGGTGACAAGGGATACCTGTCCCAAGCTTGGGTTTCTAGCACGAATAAGGTGCTTTTTTTCGATATATCCCTCGTTGTATTCTCGCATGCCTGCCCATACTAATATGATACTCCTACAGTGGTGCTACGTCGCCGACCATAACAACCAGACCGATCCGTTTGATATAGGGTCTGGCCGTCACGGCATCGACCGCTACCAGATTTTCTTATCGAAGTTGACAGCCCACGCGCAGAAGTTGGGGAAGCGATTTGAGGAGGTTAGAGAAGCACTGTTGGCTCGGGCGACGGGAGACGAAGCGCCTCTTCGTTGGTCTACGCAAGCACAGCTGGAGGAAGAGGAGATACGATCCAGAGGGGCTCTGCAGTAGGAAAAGCCCCTTGCCTGTCTATCTATTGCCTTCACGAAATGTGAGAATGCTTGTGGAGCACAACGAATTTGTATCTTCTAGTAGCTTAGTCTGCATAGTGTCGAGTCGTCGGACATCGTTAACGTCCGAATGCAGGATATACTTGTGGCCACCCCAGTGGCATACGCACAGGATATCATAAACAGTGATTGCACTACAATACAGATCATAAGGTGTCAACATCCAGCCCTGGGAAGAGCCTAGATCAGCGATGAACGTTCGCACAGTCAAGCAGGAGATGGTGTATCTTCGAAAAAGAGGGATAGCCTGGAAGTGGGAAGCGTCCATCACACTAAGTGCAAAGTGGCTGACCTAGTGATCGCGCGACTTCCTGCAGAGTTTCAAGAGGGCGTAAGCCCAAGTCAGGCAAGTCAAGAATGAACAACGTACCGGTATTCACCCTCTGCGGCAACGCTGAGTTCCTCAATCTCGCCTTGCACTGTAGAAAGAGACTCGGCAGCAGTGGCAAAGAACAAGAGCTGTCGAGACAGGGCACGTCGGTGAATCTTCGACAAGGCAGCTGAGGTAAGAAATTAACTGACCTGAGCCTTCGCAAGTTCGTTCAGGTTCTTTAGGGGTTCCGGCTATATTGGAATTCACTAAGCAGAGAACAAGGGAATGTACGTTGTCGCACGCACGTTTTCGAGCACGGTCTTCATTAGAGTGATCGCGACCTCCGTCTTCTGGACGAGGTCGTCCTCCGCGTTCTCGACCTCCAACCGGGCAGCCTCCTGCTTCGTCTGGCTAGAGTTCTTCAAGCTGACGCGAAGCAAGCAAATGAGCATCAAGTGTGAGTAGCCGCTACACGCCTGTCTCCGTTACGCCTGGGATGTGTACTCACGTCTGCTTTGCGGCGTCGAGCTCGAGCCGGCTGACCCTGACCGCCTGGCGAGCCTTCATCGCGACGGCGATGCTCGTCGACAGCGTCGTCTGCCATGGCTGAAGGAACCGTTCCCTAATAGCATTGTCCTGCTCCACGCGCGCATCAGCGATCTTCTCCCATGACCCGGCGTACACCCCGAGCGCCTTGCCCAGCTTGTCCTCGCCCGCCGCAGACGTCGAATGCACAGCGAGGGCAGCGGTGGTCGCAGCACGGCCGATAGCATGGGGCAGGGTCTTGTGCTGAGGGGCGGCAGGGGAGACGGGTGCGGGTGTGGGGAGATTGGTGCCCTTGAGGTTGGCGGCGGCGAAGTTGGTGATGCCGGTGCCGATAGTCGTGCCGAACTCGGTGAGCGATTCTTGGATTTGGGTGGGGTAGTCGTACGTCTCACTCTCGTAGACACGGGTAACCCTATGTTGGGACGGACGAGGGTGAAGGTTAGAGCAGAACACTGACGTGAACCCGAGGATCGCACTTGAGGAGAGCGACATGAACGGCCCGCAGACTGTCGACGCGAGCCTCAAGGTCCTTGTATTCTGTATGTGGACGAGGGCATTCGTGAGAAGGTCACATTCCGGGCACTCCGACGGAGCTCACGACGTACCCTGAGGGAGTTCAGTGATCTCCTCTGGGGCAACCTGACCGAGACGCTCCTTGGTAGCCTGGACACTCGATTGGAAACCCTTGGCAAACTTGTTGGCAGACTGGCCGAGGTTGAGGCCAGCGAGACCAGATTGGAGCTTTGACCAGCCGTCCATAGCGAGAGTAATAGGAGAATGAGATGAGGAGAAGAGAGGGAGCAAGACGAAGAGATGGAGAACGCTGTGCAGCTGCGTACTGGTCCCAGACAAGGCCGTTATCGAAGCGAGCCCAGACTCTCAGCGCGCTCGCTGTCTCCGGGGTCCTGCCTCGACGCGCGTGCTTGCTCGCAGAGGCGCGACGCGTAACCCTCCTCATACTTGCTCTCCTCCCTCTTTCTTCCTCGTATCTCCTCCATCCCCCCTCATAGCCCCACACATCATGGCAGCGGCATCTGTGTACTCTGGCGCGGGGTTTGACTTCACAAATGAAGTCAGGTACGCTCTATTCCGCCGAAGCACCTGACATCCACTAACGCATGTGCGTTCAGGAATACCTTCTTGACCGATCGCGGTATTCCACTCCCCAAGGCCACCAGCACCGGTACAACGATCGTAGGGTGCTTATTTAAGGACGGGATCATTTTGGGTGCGGATACTCGTGCGACAGAGGGTCCCATCGTTGCCGACAAGAACTGTGAGAAGGTGTGGCCAGCAGTTGGATGTACACGGCTTCCGCTCGGTCCTCATATGCGTGCATTTTAGATCCACTATAT
>CM035314.1:1516540-1528467 GCA_002900995.3 Ganoderma boninense | reverse complement strand
ATACGGCGGTCAACGAATGGGTGCTTCGCGAACTTGCCGTGAAGATGCTTGTATCGGGTGTCTTCGGGGTGGACAGCGATTGCGGTATCTCCAAGCATGGTCTCCGGACGCGTCGTCGCGACAATTATCCTTTCATCCGAGCCTTCTATCGGGTATGCGAACGAAGTGATGACACCAAATTCGAACTTCTCTTTGATGTCATACCCGGGTACGTTCAGAAGGGTCCGGCCCTCGAGTTGTTTTTGCTCAACCTGAGAGAGAAGTGAGAAAAAGGTCAAGAAGGGGAAATGGGCCATGACTTACTTCTAAATTGGACAGTGTTGTGTTGAGTCTCACGCACCAGTTGACGAGGCGGTTGGCGCGGTAGAGGATACCCTCCTCGTGCAGACGGCAGAAAGTCTCAATAACAGCTTTTGATAGGCTCTAGGGGCGTTGTGAATACAACGGTCATGCTGTTGGGATGCGGCCTACCTCGTTCATCGTGAATGCAACGCGATCCCAGTCGTAGCTTCCTCCCAACCTCCTCAGCTGGTTCGTAATCCGAGCCTGGTAGCTTGAGATGGCTTATTGAGGTACGTACGTAAATGCAGAATGAGATAAAACTCACTCCTCCTTCCACTCCCACACCTTCCCGACAAAAGCCTCCCGACCAAGATCGTGTCTCGTTTTGCCCGTTTTGTACAGTCGTTTCTCTACCACGGACTGCGTCGAGATACCAGCATGATCGAAGCCGGGAACGAACAGTGTTGTCTTCCCCAGCATTCGATTCCAACGGATCAGGCAGTCCTGGATCGCCACGGTGAGCGCATGGCCGATGTGTAACGAACCGGTGACATTCGGAGGGGGAGAGGGAATGACAAAGATGCCTTCGGGCTTGATCTTCCCATTCGGAGTGAGCTGCGGTGCGAAAAAGCCTTGGGCATCCCACCAGTCGTACCACGCGGCCTCGACGGCAATGGGGTTGTACCCGCTGGACATGGGTTGAGAAAGATCTTGTAGTGCGCGTCGCCAGTCATCGTCACGGGTTCTGCACAAGAAAACATGGGGCGTACCTTTCTTGTCGCCCTTGGGCGTGGGGTTCACAAACTCAGGCTCCTCCTCCTTGATCTCCTTCTCCTTCTTGGCCCTTTTAGACTCTCCAGCGGGCGCCGTGGCGGCAACCTTCGCGGCCTTGGCTGCTTTGAGAGCGAGGCGGGCCTCATTTTCCTTCTTCTTGGCTAGCTTTTTCTCTGCACGCGCCATGTAGCTTAGTACGGAGCGTGCGAGGATGATTCAATCCGTACACACCTGCGCTCTTGGTGAGGGTGACAGCGCTACCCTCTACGGGGGTGGGGGTCTCTGAGGGTGTCTCTGAAGGGGTCGCCTGTGCAGACGATTCAGACATGGCGCGTAGAGTCGAGTGCAGGAGGCGTTGAGAGGGACGAGGGCAGAGGCGGAGGAAGATTAATCGATGCAGCATGTAGCTTTACTTGTAAATAAAGTTAGTCAAGGCGAGTCACAAGCTGCCATCGCGTGTCCTTCTGCGCTATCTAATCTATTGCTTTTCTCGTCCGCTCTCATGTGACCTGAAAGTCTGACCCCCAACTTGAACCAACCAACATGGCCCACCGACACCCGTGAACAATCCTAATCCCCCGTTCGATACGGATCCCCACCTCGTACAAACTTCGACTATCGGTGAGTCGCTACCATTCTGTTTTCTTTGTATATTATAGATACATTGCCCTCCGGGCAGGCCTGGCCACGCTCCAAGTGTCCAAGTATTTGGTGAAAGAATTTGATATTGAGTGTGTCGGCTCTCGGGGTAAATAGCACGCTGCGGGCGGGCTAAAGCCCGCCCTTGCGCACTATGCTGCCATCCTACTCAGTTGTGGTTGTCCCAGTCCTTACTACAAGTGGGTAAACTGTGAACTCAGCCCAGGTCCCACCCTTCAAAGCGGCAGAACGCATGAGTGGCAGGTTGCCGGTCAGGGAAAGTCGAAAACACAAACCTAAGTATGTACTAAGGATGACGCTCCTAGGTGCCAGGGGTCCGTTTGATGGATTTCCTGAATATGGTACCCTCCACGTGTTGATGGCACCGCTGTCATGGACTGTCATTACTGAAATACAGACCCTACCACTAAAGTGTCCAGGCACACGGTAATTCAGATTGTATTGATAATTTTCATAGCCCACGCGCTCGGCTCTTCAAGGCGACGTTCCCAATTCTGCTGGAACACTTCTCCGCTACCCGCGATCGCAACCGACCTAGTCATCTTCCCCTCCGCGTCAGCTGAGTGAGGAGCGTTCCATACCATACCAGTGGGACACAACTCTAAATGATCCTTAGGAATGTAGGTGCGGAAGGGATGTGCCTCCTCTTGTGCAAAACTCTTGACGTTGGTCATCACAACGGAGGTAAGCACACCCTGTCACCTCATTCTTTCCCCTAGCAATACTAGCTTATCGCAGCGATTGCATATGGCGCGGACGAAACACCTGATATTGTATTCGACCGTGATCGCGAAGAAATCCACGCACCTTCCGAGTTCAGGCTGTCGTCGACCTCTCAGCCGACGGTAGGACGCCGTGCCAGTGCGCGTCGAGGTGACCCGGGCGCGTGCCACATGAGGGTGGGGACCTCCTCTCTGTCCTGGCGCGCTGCATTTTTCACCTATTCAAGTGTTCTACGGGCCCTCTGTTACAGGGATGCGTACAGTTTGATCCGGCTAAGGAAACTGGCTTCGCGGCGGTTCGATTCCTGCTTCCACTGAAGTGCAACATATTTTGGTGGCTGCTCAGTGCCGTGCTGTAGTTGCGAATCATCGGGACGCTCCGTCGGCTCGCGGCAGCCAGCTGCAAGTCTAGAAGAAGTTTCCCGGTGGGTTCAAGGGTACAATGGATGCTGTCACGTGCCTCAGCCGCCAGACCGGACAACCAGTCCTACTCTGTCGGATATCTGATCCTCTCTGGCTCAGGACCACAGTTCCTGCTCAGCGCCCACCTAGCCTCAAAGTCTCCATTCTATGAGCTAACATGAAAGGATGTTTGACGCACACAAGTGGAAGTTGATCAGGGCTTGTGGCACCGTGCTCGGTTCGCTAGATGTATTACACGAGCTCCCCCTCTCGAGTCGCCCATAAGAAATCGTACGAGCGGCCACCCCAATGAGCCCAACGTTGGGCAGAGCTGAGGCCCGACAGATAGATTTTCCGAGGTGCATGCCCCTTGTGGGACATGCGTACCACGTATATTCAAACAACGGGCGCGACAGCCCCTCAAAATACTCGGAGGAGATACTGCGAACCCTTCAACAAGGTCTTTGAAAGGACGAAGGCGACTTCGAACCTGGACGAGAAGTTCGCGGATGAGCCCACCAAAAAAGTGTGTCTGTCATTGTTTGCAGCAGGGATGTAACGGTACTGAATGTTTTCCGGGCAGTTGTGGCACTTTAAGGTTTAAAAAGAACCTGGTCTGTAAGTGCATGGGCTGAATCTCGCTGCCAAACAGCTTCCCTATAGAGCGGACGTCATGAGCCAGCACACCTGATTGCCTGATTTCTGCGATGTGTACATTGTGAGCCTCTTCTGCGTCATTCTGCTTGTTGACCGTTCACGATGTGCCCCAGTGGCGAATCGGAGACGATATAGTTAGTTTATGGGATCGCATAGGAGACCATGGATTAGACTGGTGCAACTGACGAGACTTCTCGACCAAACATTGAGTCACAAAAATGATACTGCCATATCTCATAAAAGTGATACTTTGTTACCTCCACATTTGTATGTTGATGCGATATGGGGTTTGTCACAACAAATGGCAGTGGGCTGATGCGGTGTTCTTCTACATGAATGGAGCATCCAGTTTAGTGTATATATAGTGCCATTCATTAATCCACTCATTATGTCCTGTTCCTACCCCCAAGTTTATACGCCTTAGCTGTGTTCAACAAAAACTGCGATGCTGTTGTTTCTTAAACCAATGTGTAGATCCGCTGGATTAAGTTGTTGACTGATACCTGCAATGTCTCTCTGTAGTACTAGCTACCACTCTAAGCCGCTACTACTATGTCTTGCTCCTCACTGTCTTTCCTTCCTGGGTTCTTTCCTTCCTGGGTTTCTTGATTTCAGTGCCATACTGATTCCTCTGGGCACTCAATGTGGGAAGTTTTTCGGAGTCTGCAAGGCTGTCTTTGAGATTAGAGGCTGTGTGTGCCTTCTTCACAGTCATGTTGTTCGCCCGGTTCGCCTTTGAAAACTTCTTGATGAGCTCAGCGAAGCCAACCTCAGCATAATTCTTTCTGAGCTTGTACCCCGAGGTTTTACCCATTTGAAGGAGGGCAAGCATTAGATGTACAATGTCCTCCTTCAGTGTCATGTTGTAAGAAAATTCTTCAGATTGGTCGCTCATAGCGACATTAGGTATTCGCATTTCAGTCTATAGAATCAACTGTTAGGCTTAAAAACACTTCAAATCCACCAAACTGTCACTTGCCTCCCTTATTTGACTCAACCAGGCAGCAGATGGATAACACATTTCACCAACTGTTGCTAGCCCATATATTGGAACATTGTAAACTCCCAATATCTCTCCCATCCATGACACTCCACTAACTGTGTAGAGCATTCGTTGGTTGAGGGCATGGTATAGGGCATTGGGCTCATGTCGTTTGTTTTCCACTATCACGTATGGAATCATCATTGGTGTGTGTCCTTGCACATCAATGGTCTGAAAGAGTTGAAGATTGCGAATAAAGGCTGTGGCATGCTTTTTGCTCCAGTCAGCTGTGTGGAAATGATTCCAGAAATTGAAATCCATCCAAAAGATAGATGTATCTGCTTTCCCATCATCCGGATATTGTTTGAGGCGTGCAAGGAGATTGGAGAAACCTGGGACAGATCGTTTGGTGACATCCTCAATGGCTGTCACAGGAATGCTGTCTTTCAGAGCAGCTAGATGGGCATCCATTTGCTGGTATATATCTCCTATAGAGGAGCTGATAGAATGGTGTAAACTTGGCTGTTTGTTGATCTCTTCTTCGAGGATATGCAGCTTATCAACATGAGTTTTGAGGATGTGTTTGAATGTGGAATGAACAGGAGGTGGGTAACCAGCCTCTGACATAGAGGGGTGGTGTGCTTTGTCAAAGGCAACACATCGTGGGTACATGACCTTGACTTCTTCTCTAGAGAGACTCAAATATGTGAGAATGATTGTATTAAAGGGTTTCAATGCTCTTCAACCTACGCACCGGTATTGTAGTGTAGCTTCAGTATTCTCAAAGGTGTTGTATGACTCTGTTGCCAGTGGCTTCATTGTGTTACTACTACCATCTTGAAGTTGGTCTTCATTGCTCAGCAACCAGTATGCGTGTAAACTCTTAGAAATCTCTGTAACTGTTGCTATGAAGAAATCCCAGACATTTGTCCGCCATCTCAGCTCCAGTGGGTTGTCGCATGGAACCTCTCTTTCATGGATTAATTTTAGGGCCTCTTGTGAGATGTGTTGCACAAATAAAACTAGATCTGCTTCTCCTCCTGAAAATAAAATGAGCTCCTGAAGCTGCTGAGGCCAATTGTGTTGATGGGGGGGTATATATTCAGCCAGATTCTGGGGTGTAAGTTTTGAAATTGGCAGTATACCACTTGCAATCCTGGATGTTGATATATTTGGCTCTATCTTGTTTAGAGCAGCACAAAACTATTTTAGCAAGGCATATTAGTTTCACAGGTTGTTGTACAACAAAATAGAGAGAATAATAACAGACCTCCAAAGGTAATTTAATGCATCTAAAAGTTTGAGTAAACTCATCTGCCAAGCTTGTATTATATGAGAGCTTGGACTTTAAGTCATTATCACAATTGATAATGAGAGGATGCATAAGAACCCATTGGTCAAGACACCACTCTGCAACTGTTAGAGGCTTGTTGTTTGTGGAGGTATTAAGGTCAAGATGATCATGCATCTTTCTACCACAAAACCTATTGGCAAATGTGACATATGGTTTCTCAGTAGTGTAACTAAATAGCAAAATCTAAAACATACTCAGAGCTTCCACCATATTTAGTTGTACTCCTAAAAGTATAGATAAAAGGTTAGTAGACAAGTCTTATGAACATAGTTAATTATTTTAGCAGGCCTACTCAGTTGACTTTGCAGTTGGGGTTGTTGAATGGCCTGCTTCACTAAGTGCAGGAGTGCTTGATGTCCTTAATAATCAAGCCTGAGTGTGCTTAGAATAGATTGTAAGAGCTCTATAACCTACTTCTTCGACCGAGGTGGCATATTTCAAACTTTTAAGTGAACTAGAAGCAAAATAGTAAGACTATATTAAGTGTATTTGTATTGATGAGGTTTTACCTTTGTGAGACTCCAAAATTTGATTTTATACTTGTTGCTCAAAGCACTAAGAAAAACTGGAGGAGTGAGTTGTATGGAAAGATGCAAGCAGGCCCCAGGATGATCTATTTTATATATCAAAAAATGAGAAAATGCTTTAATCTAGTAATAATAGAATGTTCTGGTGTAGACATGGCATCTCAAATACCATGTTTTATAGAAAATGGATGTTTAAATGATGATGATGAAACATTAATGTTTTC
Organism: Ganoderma boninense; assembly: GCA_002900995.3. NCBI lineage: Eukaryota > Fungi > Basidiomycota > Agaricomycetes > Polyporales > Polyporaceae > Ganoderma > Ganoderma boninense. The sequence continues at coordinate 1,521,883 of CM035314.1, read as the reverse complement.
ATCATTTTCATTTTGACTACGAGCAGTGCTTTAGTGACCTTCCAACTCTTGACATTAATACTCAGAGTGAGTGTGGCTGAGCTGCCAGTGGTTTACTAGGACGAATACTTCCAGAAAGATAGCAATCAAGGTATGTTCAAGGGGGCAGGTTCACAGTAAAGCGTAGACTATGATGGTGATGACCAAGGTGGTCCAGATGATTTGAATGGAGCCACTAGTATTCGGCCCTGCGTACGCCCCGGGCTGGGCTGGCGGGACTGATATGTAATACAATTAAAACAAGTCGCAGCCACCGGTGTGGGTTTCAACGTTGTGCCATACACCATCACTATGCCAACAGTAAGATATTAGGAGGCTGGGATATGTTTCATTCATTCTGTGAGTTCCGCACCCTTACGGACTCGGGGCTTCCTGCCATATTTGGAAACACAGGCAACTATAAAGGGGCTCACTCAGAGCAGCTCGAAATCCCATATCAACTGCCAACTGCATCACTCGTCACCTTATGTCCTCCACATACAAGCCCTCTCTCAATCATGGTCAACAGAAATGGCCACCATTTATCGAAAATATTGCCCAGCCTCTCAACTCGGATATGGGTAGCAGCAGCAGTGCTGATGATAGTACTAGCTACATGAACACCGCTGAGGTCCTTTTCGAACACGATGCAAAGACACATGCATCAATTTCAGAGCATCAGTTCGGTCTACTGAAGTCCGCTATTGCACACACTTCATTTCCGTATATACCCCTCCCCCTTCACCCCCCCGTTTTGGATGCCAAGTGGATGCTCGTTATCTCACATCTAATGAGAGAGCTAATCCCGGGGACCGAGATATTGTACGTGTCTTGAAGTCTGGTTATGTTATGAAGGCTAATACTCATTGATATAGTTACGAGTGCCTGTCCTCCATCGAGGGAAACAGCTGTACTGTAACCGATACTTTGGAATTGGCTGGATCTCTTTTGGTCACATTCAAACCTCTGAAAGGCCATCACGGTGAGAATTTGGCATTTTTATCAGCATTTCACTCCTGCTCTCTCTCTCTCTCTCTCTTTTTCTCTCTCTTTCTCTGACCATGTGACGTTTATAAAGACAACGATGAGACATCTACGGCCACGCTGGAGGATACATCGCGTCCCAAGTCTGGCTGGCCAAAACCCAAGCTCGAGCCGAGTGCCTGCCTCCGAATCCTATTCACGGGAGCCAATAACAATATTACGGATATTATGGAGAGGGCGTTGCATGAACACGGGCATTGCCAATATCCTATCTTTCCAATCATGTGTCTAGGTTCTTCACTTGGACCCGGAGTTCCGACACAGGTCACGCTAGGTTGGCTGGACTCCGATGTGTCTCAGGAATTTCAGGCACCTTTGATGAACAACTCTGTGCGTTCCCTCTTCGCCCGGAATTATCACACTCACACAACGATGATCATGGATCTCATCAAACTTGTTTGTGTATAGCTGCAGCACGAAAATGCGCCCTTTGATGGCTCACTGTCCATTGGCAACTCTGACCGCGGCGGGGATATTGAAATGATATCTTTCAAGTCAATGCATCGCATCTTCCAAGCATTGGCTCGCTTAGCTGAGCATGCGAAGACCTCCTCTCATAATTCTATTCTCACAAGTATCCACCAATATCCAATTAGCCAAGAAATGGAGGAATCTCAGATACAGAGAAAACCTGGCTGTGATGAAGGTACCTCTTCGCACGGCGTTAGTAGGCATTGGGTGACTATGAAGGTATTGGGTCACAACACAACAAGATTTGAGTCCAAGTCCGACTGGGAGTGCGTGGAGTTTATCCTACCTTATCGTCATCATGCTATCCACAAAACTGACTTATCCTATTCTAGTCAACTACTGAATCCACGCCTCCGAGGGATGCCAGAGGAGCACTCCTCTCAGTCTGAATATGAATGGAATGATGTACCAATCGATGAGTCTCAGCGGTACGTTCACACTTTTCCTCAAGGCTATTTCGCCACCAGCTTCACCTATGCTCACTAATTCAACTATAAAGTATATCCTATGCATCAATGAAATGGCTTTCTTCGGAACCCGATGCGCAGTAACGTCCTGTCTCAAATCCTTGAAGTGATAGATGGGCTAACGGATTCATGATGACAGGATTTTGAATGGTGACCTCTACCGCGACACACGTGGTGGGCCAGGAATCAGATATTGGTTATTGGACCATTATGTCTTCATTCTTCCAAGCCCATCAAACTGTGTCGGAGCCCCAGGTATCCAACATTACGACAAGAGAACACAACTGACGGCTCTGGTCACAAATGACCCTTGTGACTCCCAGCTTGAGGTATCATGTTTCGTCAGGATGCTGTTAAGGTCTCAACTCTGCTCACGGAATTACTCACAGGGCCCCGAAATAGCACTTCAAGTCGTCCTCCTCCAGGAGACGGCTTTGATACTTCGCACACCAGGAACAAGGTACTCCACTAACACATGGGAGATTGTATGCCACAATGCTTTCGGATGGCTCCGTAAATCATCGCACTTGCATGACGTTGAAAGTACCGCCCTGTCTGACGACTGGTGCTACATGTAAGCTTTCGGATCATTGTTTAGGTGCACGTGTCAGAAATCCTCCTTACTCACCTTGTGTGATTAGAACCAAATGCCAGACCAACTACCCCCGGAGCCTGGAATATGATCACTGTGTTCGCAGCCTCAAACATCTCGCCGAGGACGGCCAGTGGCAAGCGCAAGCCGTGACGTTTCCTGAGGTCAGGCGCCTGCCTTCCTTCAGTCCCGTCATGCCATTCGCGCCCCTATACGAGGCCATGGAGAGGCACCAAGAGTCCCTTCGGGACTTAAAATGCTTCGTGTCGGACCATCCCGAGTGGTCTAAGTTCCGTACACCTGAGCCAGAGGATGCCCGTGATGTTGCATTGGCTCAGGTGACCACGTACGCGTCCTCGATATTCTCAGAGGTCGGATTGGTCCGTGTACAATTCCAAGGAGAAAGTCGTGGCGCCGGCGTGCAACCTGCAAAACAAACCGGCATAGTTGAACGGTGGAGGGCAGTCGTCGAGAGCCGATTGTTACAATATCCTACGGAGGGGCCAGTGGATGCGAGCGTTACTGTGGGGATTCCTAACTTTCTCTCCGCATTGTCAGACGAGATGGCTGCCAGTGGTGGTGGAGTCGACGCCACTGGACTGCTAAACTCGACAGCTTTCTTCAAGCTATGGCAAGGTATGTATACCATTGCCATGCTCGTGGTGGTGTCCGGCTCAGTAACACATTATTAGGCATGCCAGGAGAGCCTAACTCTTTGCCGCTACCGCAGGATACACTTCATCTACCCGTTCTCCTCATCACACACCAGCATGGAGGCACGGAACTGACCAATGCAACGAGAAATATGCAGCGTTTGGCCTGCACGAGCGCAGCCAGCTTTCTAGCAGTCCTCGGAATCAAGGACTTTCCTGTGTATGGTTTGGCGACGTACGGCTCCTACGGCGTTGTCTCGCAGGCATGGTACTCGGCCGCAGATGATGTAAGTTCCTCCACGACATTCAAATCTTCTCCGTCATCTCACGCCTCCCCTCAGTGCTGTTACGCAATGGATGGAGTGACACTCAAGTACCAATTCGATCTCACTGTCGAAGACGGTGTTACTCGCTTCCTCAACTTCCTCAAGAAGGTGAAGCACAGTGCGCAGCGGCTGCGCCAGCAATTCGATAGTATTCGAACCGACCTCCTCAAACGAGCGCACTCGGAGGATAGTCGTGCAGCATTGTTTTGGACATTCCATGCGCAATTGAGGGAACATGATCTGGGGGGGGAAAGCTGAAGCTGCAGAGACAGAGGTAGATCCGGCGGACGATGAGGCGGACGAGGATATGGCTGCAGAAACGAGGACGGGTTGGGACGCGGACTGAGGGATCGTCGTACAGATGTAAGTTCGAACGTGTGATGTGGCCATGGGGGTTGTACACTTCTACGAACTCATGATCTGCATATGCATGTCCGAGTCGAAGCCACTATTATTGTCCAGAAAGATTGCTGCGCGGCGTCGACCCCGAGCTATGGTTGGTTAACCTCCGCTACCTGGTGCTCCGTTATCGCAGGATACCGGTCCAAGATTCGTTTACCATAGCTGTACAAACTCCATCTTAGTGCCAGACGCAAGGGATGTCATAAACAGAGATGTACTACAATACAGATCACAAGCCACCGCCATCACGCCCGAAAGGAATCCAGGCTGCTGCGGTGAACGTTGATACAGTCAAGCAGCGGGTGGCGTATCGTCGAATGAGAGGAACAGCACGGAACGGGGAAGGGTCAATCACGCTTAGTGCAATAAGGCGGTTGAGCTAGTGATCACGCGACTTCCTGCAGGTTTTCAACAGGGCGTAAGTGAAAGTCAGACAAGTAAAGAATGAATGATGTACCGGTATTCACCCTCGGCGGCAACACTGAGCTCTTCAATCTCACCTTGCACGGTGGAAAGAGACTCAGCAGCAGTGGCAAAGAACAAGAGCTGTGGAGACATGGCACGTGAGTGGTTTTCGGTGATGCAGCCAAGGTAGGTAACTCACCTGAGCCTTCGCGAGCTCATTCAGGTTCTTCAAAGGTTCCGGCTAGATGGTAATCCACTAAGTGAATAACGAAGGAATGAACGTTGTCCCACGCACGTTCTCAAGCACAGTCTTCATTAGAGTAATCGCGACCTCCGTCTTCTGGACGAGGTCGTCCTCCGCATTCTCAACCTCCAACCGGGCAGCCTCCTGCTTCGCCTGGCTAGAGTTCTTCAAGCTGACGCAAAACAGGTAAAGGCGCATCGAGTGTGAGTAGGTGCTACAAGCCAGGTTCCGTTACGCCTGAGATAGATACTCACGTCTGCTTTGCGGCGTCGAGCTCGAGCCGGCTGACCCGGACCGCTTGGCGGGCCTTCATCGCGACCGCGATGCTCGTCGACAACGTAGTCTGCCATGGCTGAAGGAACCGCTCCCTAATAGCATTGTCCTGCTCCACGCGCGCATCAGCGATCTTCTCCCATGACCCGGCGTACACCCCGAGCGCCTTGCCCAGCTTATCCTCGCCCGCCGCAGACGTCGAATGCACGGCGAGGGCAGCGGCGGTCGCAGCACGGCCGATAGCATGGGGCAGGGTCTTGTGCTGAGGGGCGGCAGGGGAGACGGGTGCGGGTGTGGGGAGATTGGTGCCCTTGAGGTTGGCGGCGGCGAAGTTGGTGATGCCGGTGCCGATAGTCGTGCCGAACTCGGTGAGCGATTCTTGGATTTGGGTGGGGTAGTCGTACGTCTCACTCTCGTAGACACGCGTAACCCTATATTGGGACGGACG
>CM035314.1:1426262-1516440 GCA_002900995.3 Ganoderma boninense | reverse complement strand
GGCCAATATGGGATTGGCTCAACTGTGCGCAATGGGAGGGGGGATTCAGAAAGGATACAAAAAGGGTTCCCTGTATTCCTGCGTAAAAGTCCCCTTTAACCATCGCCCAAAGTATCGGTTCATTTTAAGGTCCCCGTTTTCGAGGGGGGTCCGTCGCTGCCGGATAAAGATGGTCGGGGAGCTCGGAAATCGACCCACAATAGGTCTGTTTTAAGGAATCGAAGAGGGGGGCAATTTCGTATGCCACATTGAACCTACTAATTCCCCTCCCATAGCTCCCCATATAACGATCTCGGGCACGGGTCTTGAACACCAGAACTGGGTATCATCGGGGAAAAAGCTCCCCCGGTTTTCCCAGTCATAGTCCCTGACCTCGTCGACGAGCAAAAACTCGCTTTTAAGACTGCTCCCAAAAGATTCTTTTTGAAGCCGTAAGCATTCTACACGAAACGAACAAGACGTATCTTACGCATCACAAGCAGACTTGTCGGCCGAATGTTGAGCAGCGCGAGGCGGACCCTGCGCCAAGCGCAGCAGCATATCTATCCGGTGATCAACGAGAGGCGGGCGAACTTGAAGACTTTCGGCGAAGATTGGTCAGACAAGCCTGTGTGTCCTGTTCACGATCATAGGGCGGCCTTTTACTCATCATGAATGGCACTCAGAATGATGTACTCCAATGGATCATCGAGGAGGCGGTCCGCCGGAATCATTCGGATTCCAGAATTATTGAGCACATGTTCCTTGTCAACTTTGCAGCCATTCACACATCGTCTATTGTACGTGGCCGCTCCTAACATCCTTTGGAGCGACACTGATCTGTCGCGTCAGAACATGACTCATGTGCTCTACGACCTCGCTGCCATGCCTCAATACATTCAGCCCCTTCGAGAAGAGATTACAGCGGTAATCGGGACAGACGGGTGGAGCAAGGCCGCTCTCGACAAGATGTGGAAGCTTGACAGCGTGTTCAGGGAATCCTCACGCTATCACGGGATCTCACTCCGTTCGTTGCATCCCGAGTTTCGCACATCACCGTCTGTAATCTCACGTTGCTTGCACTGTGCAGTCGGGCTCCCACGCAAGATAGTGAAGGACATCACGCTCAATGACGGGACGTTCATCCCGAAGGGCACGGTTCTTGCCGCAGCCGCACGGGCGACACACTATGACGAGTCAAACTACTCTAACGCAGCTGTGTTCGACCCGTTCCGCTTCGCGAAGATGCGCGAGCGCGAAGGAGAGGGCTCGAAGCACCAGTTCGTCAAGACGTCCGTGGAGTTCGTCTCCTTCGGTCATGGCAAGCACGCGTGGTGCGTCTCTCCCACTCTTCTCGCCCTCTCGACACGATACTAAAGGAAGAGCTTTGGCCATGTGTGGGCGTGACACGCAGCCCAGGACGGTTCTTCGCGTCGAGCGAGTTGAAGGCGATCCTCGCACACATCCTCATGAACTACGATCTCAAGCTCGGCGGAGATGGTAAACGGCCCGCCAATCTCTCCATTTCTTTCCAGATCGTTCCCTCCCCGACCGGTCAGGTACTGTTCAGGAAACGTCAAGCCACAGAGTCTTCCTGAATGTGCCAGATCGTGCTCCCATCTCCTGCTGGTTGAGTGTCGTCAGAATGAAAGGGTTCTTCGCGATATATGTAGTCATTTTCAGCTATTCTGTTGTATCGGCCTCGGGGTCTCGACGCAGCAAAATAGATATGATCGAGTTTATGAGATACCAGATCCTTGTTCACTCAGTAGTTAGATGGTAGCTGGGCGGAAACATGAAAGAACGGAACTTGAAGTTGTGCAGTATCTGTATCTTACGCCGAAGGTGTGCAATGCTGGTACCTCCAGTCTTGTGTGGTCTTGGGCTCCTTACTAGACTATTAGTATCACCCACAGCACCGCAGCACTATAAATATGCGATGCTTTGGATACTCCAACATTCTATTGGTACTACCATGCGCATTATCTTCTACTCGTCTTCGCCCTCTGCTAACTGGGCGCGCGTTGACCAACGAAAGTGACCCCAAGTCCTCGCCTTTCATGCGGCCGAAGAACTCCTTCGTAACCTCATGGAAGCATTTCCGCAACGGATTATAATGCTCCCTCAGCTTCGACAAGAAAGCCTGATAGCGCATATATCCTGCTCCGATGTCAAATGGATCCCTGTGTACTCTCTAAAAATGCGCCCCAAGTGATACACAGCGTTTCAAAGAGAAAGATTGGACCGGAAAAAATATCACATGAATGCTGGTACCCTGTCCACAAACCCATTCCAGTGCAGATGAGCCTGACAGTCGACTCGACCATATGCATGCACCAGGGCACTATACTATGTATGTAGATATCGCGCTCGAGGCTGACACGTACTACAAGCCGCCATCTCCCTCAGGCTGGGCTAATCGAATTTCTGCGACGTACAGGGACTCCTGAAGTCGATCTTCAACCAGATTTCTGGGACATATGTCATGTACCAAATGACACAACAACTATGCCAACTGTGATTCAGCCGTCCAACGGAGCCAGTCCAAGCTTCCTTCTGAAGACTGCATACGCGCGACGAGCGACGCCCTAACTCCTTCAAATGCCGCGCCCAGCTTGCTCGCCATTTCCCCTATCTTTTCGAGGAATGCGACGTATCGGCGAATGTCGTGCTCGTCTGAGATGTCGAAATGGCACTCCGGTCTGTTTTCGTCTACGATGTAGACACACTTGCCCTGGCAAGGACGTTTCACCATATCGACCATCGTGGCATGAACAGAGACACTCACGGAATCCGAGGCTTCGTACCACGCCTGGCAGACGACACCTTTCGAACCGAAAGTTGCCAGCCCGTACACCGGAAATTCCGTGATGCCGAGCATAGCGAGGAAACGTGCTGCACTGGAGCATGCCATACGTTGCTGATTGACTGTTGCGACTTCTAGCTCGGTCGCGTTCACTTGGTGGTTCACGAGGAGCAGGGGGAGATACAGTTCCTCGCATGATATCATCCTGTCGAGCACTTGTGCCGTCGGAACGTTATTAAGTAGGATACTTGGACTCTGAGAGGAGGAACTCGTACCTTCAGCCGAACCGAAAAATGAGATGGACTTCAGAATGTCGGATGCTAAGGTGCTCGACCCCGTCGCACCAGAAAGCGTCGCAAAAGGGAAGGAGACGGCTACTGCGAGTGACCCGTCTAAGACGCTTCCTATCGGATATCGGGGTATTCGGTTGTTGTACGTGTTCACTCGTCGTTCATGATGCCCTTTGAGCCGGTGCGGCAGATGTTTCTCTTGGTGATAATCCCTATATATGCGCCCCACTGTTTCATCGATGTCCAGCATAAGCGTCGAGAAACGATCGAGGAACACGACGTCCTGCACGCTACATGCCGTGCTCTCGCCTGAATAGATGCGATTCCTGCGGTGCCTGAATTCATCCCTCACGAGATCCGCGTAGGGCCCCATGATAAAGGTGATTGTCCTGTGGGGTCCACAGTCGAGTTCACAATAATTTGAATAGGATGACTCGTCAAAGTTGGCGAGGGCGGCTCGAGAGTGCTCGATTTCAAAGTCGTACTCCGGGCATCTGGAAAATCTCACGAGCACATTGGTGCTGTGGATAGTGAGATGTCGCGTATCAACATTATCAAACAACAAGCTTACTTGTATTCTGTGCGTGCGTGCAGGGCATCACTCGATCGGCGCCCAAAGGTCCACCGAGCAACGTGATGCCATAGATCCTCCCAGAGGATGGTTTCGGAACACGATGATTGTGCAAGCAGCAGTGCCATCTCGCAGACGATAATGGCCAGAGTGGATAATTCGTCCTCCTTGCTCCCTTCGCTCTGAGAAGGTATAGCATCAACTTCAACGTGACGGTACATACGGACCAAGAACCACTCAGACGTACCGAGGTAGCTGGGCTGGATATGTCGCCAATGAGAGCGAGATGATGCCCTATCTTCTCTGTGTGCCGCTCGTAGATGGGACCATTGCACTCCCTGGGCAGCGGTAGAATGAGAACGCCGTAGTCGATTGCCCAGTCGCTCATCCCGGGATTCGGAGGACCTTTTCGTATACAATGCTTCGATTTCCATTCGGCAGGATTGTCTCCTACTGAGAAACTCGCTTCCGGGTTCACGTTGTCCAGTCGCTCAGAACATCATGTTCCAGAACCCTTCGAGAGATCAGCTGTGAGCGATTAGGAGATCATGTGGATCAGGATGTGGCTTACCAGAGTTTGGTCCAGAGGCCAAAAACCACTCTATTGGCCTGCAAAGTAGGAGTCGACTGGCGCGATGTGTGCGATCGCTTACGAGTACTCATACCTACCTCCTCACTTTGGCTTGCTCAGCCTTCATTGATGGGTATCATCATGTGCGTCGTGGAGCGACGAGCTCGTGAAATCGCTGTTTCACGAATTTGCGTCAGTCATTGTAGAGAAATGGAAATGGCTGAGAGTTACCCTCGGTAGTTAACCTCTCTTCGCCACCTATCTATCCACTCCAAGCTTTTCTCATGATCTTCCCAGAGCGGCCCTTCTCTCCACGAATGCATGCACTTCCCCTCTAGTCCTGGGACAGGGGCGTCAGCAGGCCAGCTTGATGACTCTTCGGCTATGTGCGTGCATAGATGGGCAAGAAACTCGGAGAAGGACAGAGCGGACGCGGTATCGTCAAGACGGAATACACCATGGGCAGGTGAGTGCTGGATCATCTGTGAGCAGCAGCGGTTGCTATCTGAAGCTGTAACTATGAAATCGACGGTCAGTGCAGTGAAGGCGAACATTGGAGAGCGGTTATACGCACGTTAGGAGTTGTTCCAGTGGAAGACTCGTCGAGCCATCCGATCAGTACCTGGAATACATCGTACTCTTTGGATCGTGAAGAAGGCCCAGGAGAGGGAGATCATGGAGGCCGAGCACTATGCGCTGATGCAACGCGCTACACATGAGCGGAACGATATTTTCCTGGTCTGCAACGCAGATCCACCGGAAGCAGGGGAATGGGGTATAGAGGTGAAGCCAAGAGATGTGCCTGCACAGTCGTGGATGTGACATCGTGTACAGTTTGCTAGGTATCATCGGACGCACGCTCTCAGCTGTCAGACGTTGCTTCAGATTGTATCCTCCACAAACATAAGCGAGGAGTTTACTGACCAGGAGCTTCACATAAGCTACCTTCATCATCTTCCAGCCCATCTAGCGCTATGCCGTCGGGAGACTGAGGCTTACGGCATTCAGGCTCGTTGAATTCAGACTCGTCGATGTCATGATCGTATGTCGCCGAGCGAACACGTGTCCCATATCGATCCAGCTATGAAGCTCAACGCATGAGTAGAACGTATCGAATTGTTTGCTGGCTACTCACCACGCCGAGTAAATGGTAGGAGAACTAGCATCGATGCTGTGCCAAAACTCCCTTGAGTGTCGTGCCCATGTTCTGCTTTCGTGAGAGCATAACTGCCATCAATCCTGTGTCGCAGGGAGGAGCGTCAGTAAACATTTTAGTCAGTGTTAAGAGACTCACATGATTGAGCAACCATCGACAGCGGTTCTCAGGAGGTGCGAAATTAGTGAAAGCCAAGGTGACCGTGGTGCTTCTACAGACTGGATAGCTTCCCGCCACAGGGACAAATGCTCGAAATTGAAAACAGCTGGACTGGGCTTGGGTCAGATTCGCTGACAGACGACAACCCAAGTCCCGTCGTAGTTGCTGGCTCCATTGGCAGGATGGGTGCTCGAGAAAGTAGCAGCGTGGACAGACTGCGTGCTTGCGCAGGCCATTCTCCAGGTGTCTGGTAAGAAGGTGAGGGATATACCCAAGGACCGCGCGGCTTCGGAGAGTGCATCGTCAGTCATGAGCTGGATGTAGTAAATGGCAGAATAGGTGTAGGAAGCGGTGAAGCACTGAACACAGACAGCTGTCTACAAAACGAACCTCAGCCGGCTGCAACACGCGCGCTGGCCATGCGCGTTCCGCGTGTCAAGCTTCAAGGCGCGCCCTCGCTCTCGCCAACCTCCCTCGCCCGTCTCCGCACCTCCTCCACCCGCTCGTCCAGCAGCCACATCGCGTACGCCCGATGGCACCGCTTGATCCACTCCGGTATCGTCTTCTGCGCCGCCCCCTCCTCCTCGACCCACTCGTAGTCGTGCGCGCTCCCATGCCGCACCTCGACCATGCCCTCCGCGTCAACAGGGCCCACGCTGAACTCGTGCCGGCCCCCATTCATCAGCCGCCATGGGTAGCCCCAGCGCGCGATCCGCGGAAGAACGCGACAGGCTCGTCGGGCAGCTGCCAGGCCACGAGCAGCGGGGAGCCCCGCACGACGGGGCGGAGGACGAGGAACAGGTCGCGCAGGAGCCGCTGGTCCTGGTGGAAGCCGTGCTCGCCGCGGTCCACGGGCTCAGAGGACGGGGCGGGGCCCACGACGCGCCCGGTTGCGTGGAGGAGCTTGTTCTCCAGGAAGGTGCGTGCCCAGACTTCCTCGATGCTCAGGCTAGGGTTCTTCGCCGTGGGGTCGACTAGTCCCCGGGCGGGAACACGGGCAGCGTAGACGTCGACATAAGGCGTGTGTTGTGTCGCTGGGTTGGAGGGTGTCCTGAGCGCAGGTGTGGAAGACGACTCTGGGGAGCAAGGGGGAGTATTTCGCCTCTAGGCGAGTAATGGTATGGTAGGCGAAGTATGCGGGAGAAGGATGAGGACAGCGGTGAGTTGAGCCGCGCGACGGAGGAACCAGCGAGAAGACATGAATATTAATGGCAGAGAGGCAGTTGGCGTATGCAAACGCTCTGGTGATGGACGTTATGGGGGCATCCAGGGAGCCCGAGGAGGAGGACGACAACAATATATACACTTAGAGGAGAACTGAATGAACATCTGACCCCGAGGCTCCAACGCCATCGCAGCGTAATTTCAAAGTCTCAGCTCCCTGTCCCGGATCTGAGAGCATCGCGGGCCGGATATCATCTAGTGCTACGCCTTTGAAATTGAATCGCAAATCGGTCGCAGGTTACATGTTGAGACTCGAGAGCAAGAACGTGCCGACGAGGTTCTTATTCGCAGAGTACCCACCAGCAGCTACATAGGTGTCTCGCATCGTCCTCAACGCTATACTCTGCAGTGTAATGCCCATTAGTTGTTGTCGCTCAGAATCATATCCGCAGCCTTCTCCCCGACTGCGACGCTTGGAGCCTGCGTGTGCGTCCGCGGCACCCAGGGAAACACTGACGAGTCCGCGACCCGCAACCTCCCGACACCGTACACCCGCAGCCGCGCATCGACGACCGCGCCCCCGTCCCACTCCGGGTCGTCCTCACGCCCCATGCGACATGTCGACGAGTAGTGGTACGTCGTCCGGTTCGCCCGCCGGATCCACAGGTCCAGGTCCGTGTCGCTCTCGCTCGCGGGGACCGTTGCGTCCGTCATGGTGTACCCACGCTTACGCATTGCGTCGCGAAGACGCAGAGAGAGCTTCAGCGATGCGCGCAGGGGGGCAAGTCGGCCTGATTCGAGAGGTATGCTGGGTCGATGACGAGCGGGGCGCGGGGGTCAGGCGAGGAGAGCCGGACGGTACCTCGCGAGGCAGGGGCGAGGAGGACATTGAGGAAGCTGGAGGTGCCCTGCGTGCGCGGGATCGCGACGCCGGTACCCGTGATGTCTGTGCTATCGTATGCCATCTACAACAGATGATGAGATGGGAGTGCAGTGGAAGAGACGAGAAGAGGCACTCACCGGCATGATCTCGATGTCCGGCAGTGTTTCCTTTGATTCCTTCTCAGCTTCGGAGGGTGTACCGCTGCTATCCAGCAGTCTCGAGTGCGTAAAAACTGCCAATTGGAGGACAGGAACGAGAAGCAAGCCCGTGCCCCAGATGAGGTAACGGATGAGCTCAACGAAGAACACCCAAGGTCGCTTCTCGAGTGAAAGGAGCGAGTCCGACATATTGATGTGGAACCCTACGGAGACACCGAAGTGGTCTTGCTAGCAGCGTATAGCATTAGAACTTTCGATGACCGAACATTCGAAGGAGCATACCAGGTTAGACCCAACAGCAGGAAGATCCTTCACGACAGTGATACCATGATCTTTGAGGTGCTCCGCTGGCCCAATACCGCTACCATGTGAATGAGCACTGCGCTTTAGCTCGGTGCTATGCCGAAGAGCACTCACCTCACCATGAGGATCTGTGGCGATCCGAATGGTCCTGCGCTCAGGATCACTTCTTTCCTCGCCCTTATGCTCCTCCTGCTACCCTTGCCTTCTTCTCGCGGACCCAAAACGACACCAGTCACAACCAAGTCGCCCTCAGCCGTCCTCTCTGTCTCCAGCCTTTCTACGATCGTATTTGTGCATAGATGCAGATGGTCTTCGCGCGCGAGCGCGACTTTCTTTGGAAGAAACGCATGATACGATGAATGCCGATGAGAGTTCTCATCGATGGTGAAGTGCAGCCTTGCGCAGCCGAACGGCGGGTAGGATGGCGAGTTCAGGTCGGGAATGTAGGGTAACCCAATCGACTTGGCAGGCTTCGATGGCCCTGTGGACGCGTAAGACATCAAGGCAAACACCGTGCAGTGCTTGGTACGCACTCGGAGAAGACCTTGAAGTAGAACAACGTGTGCAGCTTGTTCTTCCACAGCTCCATCTTGACTGTGCACACCTTGACCGCGGATTCAGACTTCTCGCTCTTGAGGAAGTATCCCTTCATCTCGCCCCAGCCCCAACCCTGCATCCCTGCCTCGCGCTCCCATCGGTCATACTCGTCCGGCAGCCCGCGGGTGTACCACATCTGGTTGATCCTGCTCGTGCCCCCCATGACCGCGCCGGTGTACGCCTCGACAGTGCGGTCTCCCTGCACGCCAGACGCGCCGATGAGCTCGCGCTGGGGCACCGTTGTGCGCTTGATGGTGCGGGAGCCGTCGGACGCGAAATCGGAGGAGAAGAGCGGGACGCGGGCGGCCCAGGTGTCGGCGACGGGGCCGCGTTCGACGAGGAGAACGCGCGTTGTGGGTGAGGCGGAAAGGCGATTTGCGATGGCGCATCCGGCGGTTCCACCACCTACATGAGCGCAACCAATGTCAGATTATCGCGTTCGCGACTGGTCACTAGTTCGATGGGGAGGGGGTTGGGGAGGTTGGACACTCACCGACAACGATGTAATCATATTCTTCATGGAGCGCATCGACGGGTTTCTCTGGGTAAGACGGTGAGAACGGCCACATGTTCTTTCGCTCAGGAGGTGGGGAGAGACGGACTCGAGAGGGAGAGGGTCGGGGCATGATAGATCATAGCGGACGACGCGTATATGTAGCACACGGAGAGTTAAGCGAGAACAAAAATAATGTTTTGATATTGGAGTGATACGACAGCATCGAAATTTGAAACGTAAGGGCAAGGAAAGCGGAGGTAAAGACGCAGCTAGTCGGGGGATGACCTGCGTGGTGGCGGCAGGTGCGTGAACCGCTAAACGAAAAGGCGCCCGCATGGATTTGGTCCAGCTCCGGCGCGTGGGTGCTCTTCTCCGTCCTCCGTTGCCTCGTTGGCGCAAAATATACGGCATTAAGCATCTAGGTTCTGATTGGGTTGGTCATGATGGAAGAGAACTGCATGCTCGGAGTGCGTAAGTCACCGCGAGGCCGCAGATAAGTGTCAGGCGATCCTCCGTCGGCGAGGTTGCAAGTTCCCACCAAATCGACCCGCCGTCCAACAGGTTCAGGTTCGGCATGTTTTCTCATGATTGCCTGGATGTTCTACAAACAACTGCTGACTTCTCATGGTGTGGCGGCCCGCGCATCGATCTCAGATATAATTCGGTCAAGGACACCTATCATCCTCATGCGGGGTCCCACAACGTCTTCTCCATCACCGACCAAGACAGGACCGTCCCAGAGAACAGACATGTTCTTCTCCACCTGTGGGCGATGTGAATCGGTCAGTACAAGGCTGCATGAATTTGGATATGGACAGACCGTTCTAGCAACCTCTGAGAGGGCGTTGTCCAGCTGCTCCTCAATGCTATTGGCGGCCTCTTTTAAACCCTCAGTGAGGTCTTTGGCAGCGAGTTGGAACGCTGTGTGCCTCTTCTTCTCCACATAGCTGTGGATGATAGCCTGTGATAGCCAACAACGTACGTAAATGTTCATAGTCATAGCGTTGTACCGGGCTCGATGAGAAAGGAGATGTTTGACCACAGACCTTCTGCCGTGCCACACAACCATGACCTCGTTCGACTTTCGCCAGATTATACCCGTGGAACAGCTCAGCTTCAATCCTAGGAGCAAGCCTGCGCGAGATTGATTTGCGATAACCTTGGACTGTTCCTTGCACCGTCGGAATGATGTCTCCCAAAGCCGCCTGTGCTTCAGTCATGCACACTTCGACTTGTTGCTTCGCTCGTGCTTTGAGGTAGTCGGGAACCGATTCGGTCACCTCATTGGACAAAGCGGAGATGAGACGAAGAGCCTCAGATTGCAAGGACGAAAAGAAGTCCCTCGCAAACAGATCGCACCACCCTGTGGCAATGTGGGATGAAAAGGGAGTGAGCAGTTCGACGTTGAGGTCACCCTTCCACCACGACCCGTCACGACGAATGGCTAGAGATTTGGCAGTATCAGTGCCATATGACGATGGATGTGAACAGTTCGTAGCAGTGGATGAGACATACTTGCGAGGTAAGTCTGCCAATGCATTGACTCAGCGAAGTCGTCGCAGATCTCTACGGCAACCTGGCTAGCCTGGGGTTGGAGCATGATTAGCAAGGCTGCGAAATAATATTGATAGAACGTTGTTTCGAACCATATCTGTCGCTTCTTCGCATTTCTCTTGCAAACACTCTTCAGCAGTGTCCTGAAGGTCGCAGACACACCTGTTCACAACTTCTCTAAGGTTCTTTGGTGATAAAAAAGTTAGCTTGTGCAACGAGCCCTGCCAATACCAACTGACATTGATCAGTCGCCAGGTAATGCCTTGGAAGTGACACTCTTCCGCTTTACAATACCGCGTTGGGCGTGAGCGAAAATCACGTTCCGAGCAATCATCCATCGGAGACTCCCACTGCAAGATCATCGCGTCACGATCGTCGCTTTTGATACCGGGGGAGTCTTCGATGAAAGACCGTAAAGATTCGGCAGATGCCCTGAGCCGGACATAGAGTCTCTCCATAGCCACCTCACGAACAGGTAGAGCAAGTGCGTGGCACCATTGCTGAAGAGCAGGCACATTGGTGTCTTCCTTGTTGACGAAGCACAGTGCTGGCTCGTCGCCATCGCCTAAGGTTTCGAAGTCAATACCATTCTTTCAGTACCTCTTAGATGATGACTGGTAGTGTTGCAGGGTCCGGTCCTAGGACTAGTCCAGGACCGGAGAAAAGACCGGGACTGACCTCCAGAGGACCGGACCAGGACCGCAAAATTACTGGTCCTGTCCTCGGTCCCGGTCCCGGTCCCTTCCCTATGTGCACTTTGAAAGGACCACCAAGGACCGGTCCAGACTGGTCCTTGTATACCTCCAAGGACTGGTCAATAGCCAGTATTCATAAGTCTTTCTTTACCAAATTCAAGCCCAAACAGCCGGGGTTGAGACGGAGCAGCGAGCTGCAGCTGTTGAAATACAAATTGGGGTTAGGGTTAGCTGCACAGAAGTGACAGCGCCGGCCGTTTACACTGACTTGCACTGTCTCACCATCTACCTCAACTACCTCAGCTTAGCTTATGTATTAGAAACTCACTGGGGTACCTTAATTGTGCTTTCTGTATTACTACATAGCCCTCCACACCAGGAAACACAGCAGGAGCCTCAAAGCCAGCTGATCAAGACGAAGATTTAGACATATCTCTATATTTTGTGGGCGGATTGGCCTGTTTAATACTGCGTTGGAAAGGTATCATCAAGGGCTTTCGGACGAGCCCATGAACGTACGTTTTGGTGCTCTATTTCTTTCTCAATATGGCATACAGTTCGCTCTATGGTATGTCCTATTGTTGGAACTATCATTCCATCAATTCCTGTCCGATCTTTACGTCCTGTATATCGTTAGAAAGCCACATAATGTAGCTTTCTAACGATATATAGAACGTAAAAATCTGTCCAGGGAGTCCGGAGTTACATTGATTGTTTCCTCCAGGACTGGTCCTGGACTGGGAAAGACTGGTCCAGGACCGTTGTGCAGTCCAGGACCAGTCCGGACTGAGGACCGGACTGCAGTCCTCCTCAGTCCTAGGAGGACTGCAGTCCTGGTCCTGGTCCTCATTTTCGGGGGCAGTCCTGTCCGGTCCTCGGTCCTTGGTCCTCAGAAAATTACCTCGAGGACCGGGACCGGACCGGACCCTGCAACACTAATGACTGGACCTTACTCGACAGGCGCACGAAGTCCCTCGCTGAGACGTTGAAAACGGGAACATCTATGGCAGGCATCGGTGATCAGCTTTAGACTCGAGAGTGTATTAACGCCTGTTGAAGCACCTTCAGAGGTCACAATTCCTGACGTGCAACAGGTTTAGTTCAAATCGAAGTTCACATGATACAACGAGCATGTCCAGGGTACTCACCATGCACCGCGACCCCCGCCTTAAAGTCTGCTTGAAACCTGCTAATTGTATACTTAGAATAGTTGTCAGAACGTCTTTTTTTTTTTTTTTTTTTTTTTTTTTTTTTTAATTTCTCGTGTATTGGCAGTATCTACATATACAGGTTTGCTTCTCGTCTGTAACGTTGACAGCGCACACGCTATCCTTTGAGACCATGGCGGGTCCGCGGCCTGAGACCAGTGGCGGATAGGGAATCAGAAGTAGGTTACCAACCTACAACCGGGCGGCAAGTGGAACGTAATCACGACAAATGCTGTCAAAGCGATCTGCCGGAAGAGTGATAGCCTTCTCGAGTACGAGAAGGGTAGAGTAGGTGATCAACAAGGACATGAAGATATCACCAATCCACTGAGGGGCGGTGGTCCTTGAAGACGAGGAGTAGTGTGCCGAAACCGTTTTTTGAGACGGCGGCAGTTTGTCAGGATCGAGGGCAACTAGCCACTCCGGTAGGTAGCAGCCAGTCGTCCGGTTGGGGGGTGGATGTAGAGGAGTCTCAGACGAAGGGGTGAGTCTACGTCTGATGGGTACGGCCTGATCTCTTGGGCCCACCGCGTGGGTTTTTGGTATAAGTTTCCAGACGAGAATCTCGCCACATGGAAACTGGATTGGTACGATTTTGCCAATCTAAGGAGCGCTCTTGCGAGGCTCGCCTGCCGGGCCGACCACACCCTGCCTCTTGACCAGTGCGACTTTGCACACCGGAGTCCGAGGCTGGCAGTGAAAGGGAATCAACTTAAGCCCGAAGATGCCTTGTTTACCAGCATTCGGACCGACGGGGGATTTAGCTTCTCTCCGGCCAGACATGGGCAACTCTCCCATGCTGCCACGGCCCGCCTTGACCCTCTCCTGTTACCTCTTTGAGGTAACTACAGAGGGAGTCCGGTTTCCCGTACCCATGCATGCGGTTCGCTGATGCCTTCCGGCGCGGATCCCCGATCATACACAGGTCCACCGTCTCGCTGAGGATGTGACCTCGTGCTGCCGCATGAGGAGTGTACTCCCCAACTAACCACCATGACATAGGTTATTCATGGCCCGGGTTGCCTAATCGGCCAGTTCTTACCCCATACTTCCCGGTTTAAAGACCCCTGTGCTTTCGCTCCCTTATTGGGCTCGCCAGGCCGTCACCTGACTACTTGGGGAATCTAAGGGAATTCTCATGGCCCCCACGCCACCAGCGTGCGAGCACGTTGCCCCTCCCTTGTGGGTAGGACTGGTAACAGCCGTCTAGATAATTCTAAGGCCCATCTAGAGCGGTCCAGATTTGATGCCAACGCTTCGTTCCCCCTTACCAGGGTGAGGCTATGTTCCTCTCCGGATATCCGGTACAAAGCAGCACTGGATCGATGGCGACACGCCCCCAAAGTGAGGTCTGACTCTCCCCCACCCCAGGTCAAGTTGTCGATGCACTCCCCCCTTACCAGGGTGAGGCTATGTTCCTCCCCAGATCATCTGGTAAGGCATCGACTGTGCGTAGTGCTCGAGAGGGCCCAGACGGTCCCTTCCCAAGTGCTAATGGGCTTTGGGTATATTCCCTGGGAGGGCAACGCAACTCGCCCCCATGAACGGCTCCCTCGACGCTGCAGACGGCCAGGAATCACCCCGACCGACACGTCTAATAGTCCGTAAGCCCTGTGATCCAGTCTCGACCCTCAGTAGGCAGAGGGCCCATTGCCCAAAGCTGCGTTACTGGTAAGCGCCCACCAGATGATGGTGGTAGCAGGAAGAGGAGAGGATGTTGTCAGAACGTCGTCTCTGTGGCAGCCTGATCTTCGTTCCACACACCTTTGAGCGCTCCGCAGCACAGAAGGCGTTGAGCATTTCCCGGCTGCGTTGCACGTTGTCCTGAGCTTCTTGAAGCCTTTCTTTGGCCTCTTGTGACCGTTGAGTGAACACCGCCAATGTTGCTTCACAGTCATTCATCCTTTGTTGTAGAGCCTCTGCTTCATTTGGAGCCTCCTGAGAGTTTTCCGAGGACCCGGCGTTGGCAGACCCTGATGTCCCATCTGGAACTAGGATGAAGCCTGTAGAGCTATACGCCATAAACTCGTCCACTCGAGGTTGCTTTTGCAAATTGCCGGATGGCTCAGAATCTTCCGGCCTAATACGCTTCAGCGGGGTAGTAGTCGAATCGAGTGGCACATCGAGCCGCTGCCGAACCCGTGCAAGTTGGGCTTTGAGGTCATTGATGTTTTCGTCAACGTCTGCAATCTCCGAGTGAGTAGGACACTACATGGTCCTTGAGACAGCTTACTGCGACGTTCGACATTGGCATTATCCCTCTCCGTCTTCCATCTTGCAACTTCGGCTTTATGGTGGCGGAGATCAATCTCGAGCTGCCTGTATTGTACGTCGCGGTGAAGATGCAATTCATTTACAATTTCTTTCGAGGAAATATCGTCGCATTTTGTGACTAGCATGACTGTCAGTATGCAATGCAACAGCGTTGACGATGATGACAAGACTTACCGACGATTGTGAAGGCGCTTGGATCAAGCCTGTTGAGCACCCATTAATGCCCGAATATCAAGAAATTTGGCCTCCGGCACCATACCTGCCATCTGTTGAACCCGTTGAACGTTAGAGAGACATTCCCACTCAATTAATAGACATCTAGTTACCCAATCGCATTTGGGCGCGGAACGCATTCCCGAGGAGGTCTACGTGCCAAAAAGAGGATTTAAGATCTACGGACGGCTGTTCACCAAGAGGATCGCACCATATGCAGTCTTGTCGTTGACCGCCCGCGTTACAGGAGTAGCGATCCAGAAGTGATCGCACTTCTGCATGTACTCGCTAGCGATCGAGGCTCTCGCAGCATTGGCGTCGACGACTCCTGGGAGATCGACCAGCACGGTGCCTGTCGACAGGGCGTGGGCGGGGCAGCGAACTTTGATTTGCCTAATCAACGGCCAGTATGCGATTGAGGAGTGAGCGTCGGGTCCGTGGTCTTGTTCTTGCGAAGTTATGTACGAAGCCATCAATCCGGCGAGCTCTCCCGAAGTCTTGGCCTCAATGTGAACTGTAGTGCCCAGGAGTTTCAAGACATCTAAAGAGCCCTGATGAGTCGCCTCGAATGCCAGTACGGTTAGTGCAGTGACGTTACCCTGTGAGTGATCGAGCACGGCATCGACATCCAAGCCGGAAAGCGTATGCAATGCCAGATCAGGGTAAACGGCATGAACCTAGGCTTATCTCACGTCAGAAATGAAAGTGCGAATCATCATGTAGCACATACCTTCGCCCACGCGATTCTCGCTGTAGCATCGGCTGAAGACGACCCAAAGTCCCTCCATGGACTGAACCGATCAGAGTCCTTCTCGCCGGAGTCTTCCTGTAGGTCTTGGAGAAGGACTAGGACCTCCTGGCGCCATTCCAGCTCTGTGAGGAAATGTACATCAGCCTCGTGCGTGTCTTTCTCGTTGTATGAAATTTCTGTGACGACAGAGGTGCACGCTAAGGCCACAGTACGATCAGCAGCATTGATAACACAACCGTAGAGTGTGACGCTACCTGCCATGCCACTGGTGGGCACAATCTCATCTACAGCGGACAATAAGTGCATGAACGAACAGGGCGGGCTGCTCGAAAGATTTACCTTCCAAGATCGCGTTGATCAACGACGACTTTCCAGCGCCAGTCGCTGTTCAAGTTTAAAAAGGTAAACACCCAATCATGGTATACATAGAGACCTTGGTCTCGCCTCCTAGGACAGCCACTGTTACTTGCGGCTTGTACTCAGCCTTTATACTGGAGGATATTGGTCAGCGCGAGCCTTGCACTGTCAAATCGTTCGCTCATACTCACCTGGCGACCTCTGTTGCGAAACGATCCCCGCGAGCCCACACTCCGGACCCTGCCTTACATTCCTTGATGACATCCTCCAAGGCCTGTATGTGGCCAAAGGCCGTGCTCTTGGCTTCGTCTAGGATAACATATTATCAGGCGAGTAACTTCGTATCCGAGGATATCACGTACCCGACGCAAGACACTAGAGGCGAAGAGGTCAGTCGCATTAGAGGTTACCAACCGGTCGTATTACGAACCCGTTCATCCACGCCTCGGAACAAGGTTGGGGATTTCATCAGTGGCCTTGGCTGGGGGAAGGGGTCGAAATTGGCGGCAAGATTGCTGCTCTTGCGAGAGGGATGGCAGCAGGATGGGAATGCGCGGCGAATGAAGAGCCGAGAACATGTGGACTTTGTGAGACGCAGCATACAAGTCTGGGCTAGGCATACGAGGTGGAAAGACGGAAAGTTGGCAGCTGCAGCAACCATGCGCTGAAAGCAGACATTTATCTTAGGAGTACAGCGGGACCCTGATCTGAGCCGTGGCGCAAGACAGTCACCGCGAACTTCGCTGCCACATGCCTGTTTCAGAAATATGTCCCTCGTCTCTCCAAAGCTTTGTCGAGGTCGATGCTCCGCCGTCCCGCCGTTGGAGACCCTGAGCACCTTGATTGCTCTCAGGTACTTAGAATGTCTAGTCTGAGTGCATTACACACTGAGCTCGCGGAGGGAGTGTATGGCGCCCGTTGTGTATCAGCAAATCTCAGATGTCGAAGGACCCGGATAGGGACGGACATGGCCCTGGCGCATAGTCTCTACGTCGACACACGTTAGAGATATATCGATAGCCCTCGAGAAGAATTTAATGACGTACTCGTTCGCCAGAGCCGAGCATTCTTCAAGACTACGTTCACGACAGATCAAGTGGTCAGGGCCTCGGCGAGGAGAGATGATTCATCAATCCGTCTGCAGGAAAAGCCTGCAGGGACCTCGAAACCAGCCCCAAAGCCCTAACGCCGCTCGTCACACTTACACAGGTCCGAGAGCACAGGTGGTGGAGAGGGTCTATTCCAAACGTACGTACACATAGCATGTCATCGCGGGGACTCCCTATCCAATAGTCCGATCAGTCACAAAAACAGATAACTTAGCACGAACTGAACCACAACCACCAACTGGAACACTCTCTGGCTCAGCCAGCGTTGCACCACACGTTCCCGTACACGTCCTGCGCGACGCCTGTCGAGCCGTGCCCCCACTCGCCGTCCTCGCCGCTGTCGACGAAGCCAACCCCATAGCTGTTCGAGGCCGTGAATTGCGGCAGCGGGCACTTGAAGCCGAGGAACGTGGGGCACGCGCGGTCCGCGGCGTTGCACGTCTCGAGGCACGGCAGTAGGGCAGCATACGCGGACGGGAACGGAGGCAGCGCGGGGTTGCGCGGGGCCGCGTTCGCCGCCACCGCCTCCACAGCGGCAACGGGGCTCTGGGCGACAGCCCTCGAGCTCGGGCCGCTCACAGGCGCGGATGAGGACGTTGTGGAATTGTCGGTGGGCTCGGTGCAGCGCGGAAAAGAGACGGTGCATAGCCAGGTGCGGTACGCAGCTTGGCAGTCGGCGCAGGTCACGAGCGGGCTGTAGTTGTCACGACCGCAGGCGAGCGTGGAGAGCGTGGTAGTGAAGTTGGACAGGTAGGAGATGATGGTGTCAGACACGGCAGAGGGGATTGTGTCAGCGGTGTTGATCGTGGCGGGAGGCCGCGGTGGGGCGAGGGGGACCGCGTAGGCTATGGATGGGCAGAAGGGAAGCTGGTGAAGTAGAGAGCAATCGAAGGCAGCTGAGAATAAAGGTGAACACTGGGTACGGGAGACAACTTGGCAGCATCACGTACCAGACTTTGTGACAAAGTTGATTGGTCGAGAGGCTGCAAGTTGGCCATCCTGCAAGGTATATGCGGTATAATTTGTTTTTGGAGTAAGACCGGCCACGAACCACTCCCAGCGCCAGCCGTCGGTGTTCTTGAGCCACATGCCTTGACTTTGAGCAGACGATAGAGTAGTAACGCCTCGAGTGTTCTGCTGGGATCGAATGGCGCAGGTGGTCCTGGGAAGACCAGAGAATGGTGAGGACGATGTTTGGGCAAGGATGAGAGTATGGTTGATGGGAGAGGCAGGTTGGGAGGGTATAGACAAGTTGGCGGCGGGAAAGGTGTAGTTGGGGAAGGAGGATTGCTGAATGGGCTGAGGATCGAATGGTGGAGAAAAGAGGAGGGCCTGATTTGAGGTGGTGTCACCAAGGAGGGGTGGGAGGTCTGGGAGGTCGCGTCTGCGCAGAAATGAAATGAGGAGGGCAGGTGGGGAACGGGACACGAGGGACTCACTGTTTGTGGAGACGACCAGCTCGAAAGGGGTGGCGGTACTATCTTTTACAATGGAAAGGGTGCCTCCATCTGTGAATACGAGAGCTGTGGTTCCGAACCCTCTGAGCCGAGAAGGATCTGGAAGGTATTGATGTTGTCGACATTAGAGGAGGTTGGTAGGGAAAGGGATGTGTCATTTGTGACAAAGAAGCGAGGGGGATGGTCGGAAGGAGCGCATAGAGCAACGGAAATGACGAGTTGAGCGGTGCTTGAGGGGACGGTGAAGGACGGGGGGTTGGGGAGGTTGTTGGAGTTGAGAGCGACGGTGGTATCCAAGGAGAGTTTCTGCTGAGCCTCTGCAAGCAAGAGAAAGGACTGGACGACAGCAAGGAGCGAGAGAGGCAGGAAGGGAGTCATGGGCAACTATGGCGCATATGAGGCCGAGAGAAGGACGCCGACAGTGAACGTTACGGTGGAGAGCAGCAAGTCTGAGTCTCGGTGGGGAGGCGTACCAAGGTTGGCATCCCAAATCTGGAGTGCGGAGCGCCCGCCATCGCCGCTATTCCGAGGTGGGTAATCTAGACGCCAGTTGGGTGAGTCTAATCGGAGTCTAATCTCGATCTGACGCCCATCGCGGTATGCGGCCTGTCCTCGAGCTCCACCTTGCTCTCATTCTCCCGCCCGCCCTGCACACAGGCATCGCGCTCAGCTGATAGAAAGACCATGTCTTCCAACCCTGCCGCATCCACCGCCCAGTCTGACGCGGGCCCCGCGTCGCAGACAACACTCACCCCCCACAACCAGCAGCCGCTCGTCACTCGCACGTACCCTTCCCTCGACCACCTCGACAAGTCCATCCAGAGTGCAGCCTCCGCACAGGAAAAATGGGCGCGCGTACCTCTCAAACAACGTATCGCGATCGGTCGTATGTTTATGGTCGGTGGTAGTCCCCCATAGCGTCCCACTCTCAGCTCATCTAGGCGTCGGCAGGACGAGTTCGACAAGATGCGCGACGAGATTCCTCTTGAGCTCGCTCTCCAGATGGGTCGGTACGTCTTCTCCTTCGACTGCATACCACTCTCGTTCCCATCCAAATCCTCCCTTCAGGCCTGCCAAACAAGTGCCCGGTGAAGTCCGCGGTACCTTGGATCGCGCAGACTACATGCTCTCCATCGCAGAGAAATCCCTCAAAGACGTCCCTCTGACCGACACTGATAAGCCTGGGTTCCGCCGTTATATCAGAC
This sequence comes from Ganoderma boninense, assembly GCA_002900995.3. Taxonomy (NCBI): domain Eukaryota; kingdom Fungi; phylum Basidiomycota; class Agaricomycetes; order Polyporales; family Polyporaceae; genus Ganoderma; species Ganoderma boninense. The sequence goes on along the minus strand of CM035314.1, from coordinate 1,496,484 downwards.
GCGACCCTCTCGGTGTCGTCCTCATCGTGGCTCCATGGAAGTGCGTACCCCGTCCCGATCCTCACCATCCCACTCACACTTAACCAATTCTCTCTTCGGCACAAGCTACCCGTACCTCGTCATGGTGAACTCTGTGCTCCCTGCACTTATCGCCGGAAACGCCGTCATCATCAAGCCCTCTCCCCAGACTCCACTGGCTGCGGAGCGGTTCGCGCTCGCGTTCCACAACGCCGGCGTGCCAAAGGACGTGCTGCAGGTCATCCACCTGAGCCCCGAACTCACGAGCAAAGCCGTTCGCCACTGCCTCGTTGACTTTGTCGCATTCACCGGCAGTGTTGCCGGTGGCCGCGCGGTGGATATTGCTGCCGCTGAGGCCCCGACCTTCAAGGGTGTCGGACTTGAGGTATGCCGCGACTCCTCCAAGTCCTGAGCTAATGCAGTGGACTCACTTTGGTGTCATCCCAGCTTGGCGGAAAGGATCCTGCGTACGTGCGCGCGGACGCGGACTTGGACTACACTGTTGCCGAACTGGTCGATGGTGAGACACTCTCATCGGAGATTACGGCCAGCACGCGTTGACGCCGCCCAGGTTCATTCTTCAACTCCGGACAGAGCTGCTGTGCCGTCGAGGTCTGCTCCTCTCTTTGAAGCACTCGCATATGAGCTGATACAGTTTTTGGACCACATATGTAGCGCATCTACGTTCACGAATCGGTCTTCGACCAGTTCGTCGAGAAGTTCGTTGACCTCACCAAGGTGCGTGTGCCCCCTCCCCCCAGGACTACTGATCGTAACGTCGTCGTACTGCAGAAATACAAGCTTGGGGACCCGACCGACGCCGAGTTCAACCTCGGCCCCGTCTGCAGCGTGGCCAGCGCGGAACGGATACGGAAACAGGTTGCGGATGCTGGTGGGCCGCCGTCGAGCAACACGTCTATCTGGATTTTTGTTCTCATGCGACTTCGTTTCAGTCGCTGCCGGGGCGAAGGCTCTTATCCCGGAAAATCTGTTCCCGGCCGCTAAATCGTAAGCCCAGAACTGATACCGATCCCAAGTATTGCGACTTATCTCGAGCAGAGGGACGGCGTTCGTCGCCCCTCAAGTCCTCGTTGACGTTGACCATTGTATGTTCATTCATCTATGTCTTAGAGTCGACTTCAGCCCTGACCAACCTCGCCTCAGCAATGGAGGTAATGAAGGTGCGCATACACACATCTCCTTTGCGCAGGAGACGTCGATCAAACCTCCCTATCTTTCCGGTTCGAAGGAAGAGACCTTCGGGCCCGTGATCGGCATCCAGAAGGTCGCCTCGGATGTGGAAGCGCTAGCGCTCATGAACGACTCGCCGTACGGCCTCACTGCGTCTGTGTGGACGAACGCGGAGGGCAATCCCGAATCCGAGCAGGCGTTCCTGCATCTGGCCGATGAGCTGCACACCGGCACGGTCTTCCTCAACCGCTGTGACTACCTCGACCCCGCACTCGCGTGGACGGGCGTGAAGAACAGCGGAAGAGGCGTGAGCCTGAGCGTGTTCGGTAAGTCTGCGGACTGAAGGTAGAGAAAGCAGCATGTGTGCTCATTGCGTGTGACTAGGTTATGACCAGCTCACGAGAGCGAAGTCGGTGCACATGAAGATCAAGACGTCTGCATGAGTGAATGATTCGAGGGGTGCTTGGATAGGAAGGGAACCAATTGTTGTACGAAGCTGAAGACACTTAGACATCTTAGCAATGCAATGCAAATACAGTGGCACGTAATCAACGCCACATTCAGTTTTGCAGCACACACGAAAGTGCAAACAGAGTCGTTCCTCCGCCGGAAATGGAACTCGGTGTGCACATTGGCTGTATGGAACCCATCTCAACAACCAGGCAGCCTGAAGCAGGCTTTACAGTTACCAAAAGGCGGGACCAACACTCCCAATTGAGTCCTGCGAAACGATTTTTAAGATCTAGACCAGCGGGATGCGCACAGCACCCACCAGAAAAGGTCAAAGAGTCAACTAGTCAGCACCGGCAAGAGAACGCGTTACCGTCGTTAAATTCTTCCTAGATGCTAACAGCAGGTGATTTGAAAAAAATGGGTCTCCGCATTGTACAAGTGATGTCAAGGCAGTCTCGATGAGTGTATAGCTCGGTTCATGATTGTACATGTCGTAAGATGACTTTGCAATTGCAGTGTTCCTTGTGTAGATGTGCGCGTACGTGCTCGCCATTCTCGTTCCCACAAACATTCTCCTCCGGAGCAGATATCCGCTACCACCGAACTTACTTGCGAGAGATGGTGGCCGTAATGAGACCGCTTTTAAAAAGCAAACGATGATCAGTTCTTGCGGGTGAGGGGCGAAATAACATTCGGATAGCGCAAGAGAAGACGGAAGACTGCCATACCTGGGGTGTGCCAGGGGAAGGAACACCTCTGCGTTCTTCCTGTCGAGTTCACGGAAATAATGATGCGTCAATCTCGGGTCGTATATGGGAGAAGAGACACGCACGGAGTCATGTTGTCGACGCCGATGTACTTCATGTCGACGGGGACGTAGTGCTTGTTCGGAAGGCTGTAGGTCACGCTCGCGATGTGCTCGTTCTCCGCGATGATGCGCTGGCCCATCTTGTAGAGCGTCGCCTGTATATCCCCATGTCAGTCTTGAACCGAAAGTAGCGCAGGACCAAGGCAGCCCACCTGCACGCTCGCGCTCTCGTCGAGAGCGAACACTTCGAGCGTTATGGTCCGCAGCGCCGCCGCGAGCGCATCACCGTCCCATGGCGTGCCCTTCGCGGCGTCCCCGGCGAAAGGTGCTTCGAAGATTTTGCCCTCGCCGTCCGCGGGCTTGGAGATGCTGATGGGCGCGAAGGTATAGGTAAGGTCGATCGAGGTCGAGAAGATGCGGTCGTTGACCTCCGCGAGCGTCGTGTACTCGTCGCGGAAGAAGGACTCGAAGCCGGAGCCGGTGGTCTTGATCACAAGCAGGTCCTTCAGCCCGGACGTCACGCGCGCGACGAGCTTGTCCTTCCCCGCGGACGCGTCGACCTATCAAGGGAACGTGAAGGGAGATTCGGAGTGAGCATCTCGTCTGCAAATGTAGGTGATCAATATTGTAAGAAGCGATACAGACCTCGACTTCGACGGTGCGCTTCTCATCGCCGTCCCGGTAGAATGCGTGCGAGTGCTCCTTGGGAGTCTGGCCGGAACCTTGGGAGATGGGGATCCGCTGCCATCGAAGTTGCTCTACAGTGATGAATGCCTTCTTGAGATGGGCGTATTTGGAAACGAGATGAGTGCCGAGATGGAGGGCGAAACGCTCAGGAACGAGGACATGAGGGGACGTCTTTGCGATGTCTGTCCCGCGAGTCGGAAACGAAGTCAGTACTAGTGGTGGGGGTGAGGAGGAAGAGCGGAGAGGATGGCCAGTTACAATAGGTGATGTTCTTTACTGGAAACAGAAGTCAGAACAGAACGGTCAAGAATAGATGTAAGATAAGGTAGGTACATACTGGAATCAGTCGCAACAACTACAGAGTTGTCGGCTTTGGTATAGCTGCATTGGATGGGTGGGTAAAGACGTTGCTGTAGAGATGAGGGGAGGAAGCCATACCTGATATCGATCTCGCCCTCTACGAGAGCAGTGACATTGTACTCGACGATGTTGTGCCATGCACCGTCGCGAACGACACGGAGCACACGGACTTTATCTTTGCCGTAGCGGGCGTGGGAGAGGTAGGAGAGCTCAGACATGTTTCGCGGTTGTTGCAAGAGACGAGTGTGTTCTGGGGTGGGACAAGGTGGGAGCACTGAGGAGATATATTGATAAAGAAGAAGCTGAGAGCTGAGCGTCCACAATCAGGCGAACCGATCGACCACGACCACGACCACGACCAGACCCACCTCGGTCCCCCACACAAGATAAGCTCATCCCCGGCCCGGGTCGCCCGCAAATGCTACACTCGAAGAAGTGAGTGAGATTACTTCGCTACCAAATAAGATTGCGCGGAAGAACGTCTCGAGCGGGTCTGTTTAGTCTCGTACGAGACAAGGTCTGTTAGCCATAAGAGGCCTCTTCCAATATTCAATGATGTTTTCCTCTTAAATCTGCGGGTCGCTCGACATGCTCATATGGAGTCCTCGTCATAAATTACGAAGAAAAAGAGAACTTACGAAGAAAGCACTGCCCAGCGTCCTATAAACCGCACTGATGGAATGAATATCGTTTCATTCATTGTCAACCATAAATGGTCATGGACTATGGTAACTGGTGCAGGCCTCTCCGGCTCCACATCGGTGAGCTGTTGTACACGAGGCGGGGCGTGAGTATGTTATGTATGTATGTCTGGAAGAGGGGTTGTATGTACATGGTGTGTATGGGGAGCGCGAGAAGGCGAACAGGCGAAAAGGCTGTATCTGCATGCAAGGGGGTGTTAGACCCCGAATATCCTAGCTCTACACGGACCCGCTTCCGCCCAATCTTCGGGGGGTGGGGGGGGGAGTGGTATTGGCAAGGGAAAAGGGAGCCGGCTGTCCTCGCACTGACTGCTCAGGACTTTGACCGGAAGGTGGACGATGTGTTATGGACAAGGGAAGTGGGAGAAGGGGAAGCACGAGGGACGACAGAAAATGTATGTAGGATGAAGCAACTGAAAAAGAGGAAGAGGACGCAGGACGATGGCATAATAATAGGCTGATGATTGTTATCGTATTGGGTGATCACATGAAGATGGGGATGAAGGATACGTGATGGATATCCATGGCAGGCGAGATGTAAGATGCAGCAGGGAGGCAGACGAGACTCGAACCAAAAAATGCACAGGCGAAAAATCACAAAGCGAAGACAAACACGACGGGATCACGGGAAAGGGAGGAAATGGAGCTCGACGGCAGATAAGGGAAGTCCAGGATCTACTCTACGGGCGAAATGACCGCGACGAGCACCGAGATGTCTGAGACACAGAAAGATAAGGCGTCAGTGGTCCATCCAGACAGCGACGTCATAGCTGGTATGATAAACTCACCGTCGGGCTTGCCGCCGTGGAACAGCTTCCCCTGCTCCTTCGCGCGCTTCGCAAACGGCACGTCAGCCTCCGCCTGCGCTGGACCACCCTCGGCGGAGGTCAGCACGCTTTTCTTCTCAGCGGCCTTGCTCGACCCGCGCGTCTCGGAGACGCGCTTTGCACGAGAGCATAGTGCCTCACTAAGCATTCCCGCCAGCGTACTTCGGCGGAAGGTGGTGCTGGGAGCAGCAGCAGGCGCCGTGGCAGCATCGGCCTCCGATTCGCCCAATGTCGGTTTTGCGGGTGGTGGGCCCATAAAGGATCGGCGGAAGCGGACAACTTCATCGAGAATATCCTTGTCCCATAGGTTGTCGGACAGGCCGTCCGACGCGAGGATGAGGATGTCATCCTGTTGGACAGGGACCGTAAATATTCGCGCATCCTGAGGCTTCGTCGTTGATCTCGGTCCAAGTTGCACTGGAGTGTTGAACTGCAACGCGCAGCGTGAGATTACGCAGGACCGAACTGAAGGAGAAAAACGACACTTACGGTCCACCACATCTCCTCGGTTCGCCATACGATCTCCTCACCGCGGATGATCATGCCCATGCAGTCACCCAGATGGGCTATGCGGATCACAGCACCATCGGTGCTGACTGCGGGTCGAGACGCCTTGCTCGGGACAGGTTGAGGGCCGAACAGAGCAGTGTCGGCTTTGGTTAACCGAGAGGAGGATGGATGCTCCAGGATCGCAACTAGCGCCGTGGAAGAACCTTCGAACAGGGGTATGACTCCAGGTGTCGGCTGTGACTCGGCTGGATGTCGTGAGGGAGACGCGGATGCTGCGACGGGTTCTGGTTTGCTGTCGGCTGGCGAAGGCGATCGAGAACTGCCGGACGAAGCGCACTGATCTACCCGACGGACGTGTGACTTGAGTGCCTTCTCATAAGCCTTTTCGAGGATCATGAGCACGTCCAAGCCATCCTCGAGCTCCTCTAACGAGTCCTCGAGTTCAGCACAGAGGTCAACGTCCGCCTCCGAATGCGAGTCGGAGTCAGCGAAACTGAAGACGGATGAGCCGCCGTTGTCCCTGGAGACAGATGATCCGAGGTGCGCACCTTTGCTCCTCGTTCGCAGCATCGACCTCCTCCGAGCAGTAGTGCATCAGCCGCCGGGCGAATAATGCACTGGGCGTAGGGTCTGCATTGGCTGCAATAGCAGCAGCAACAGTGGGAACGGAACCCAATTGTCAGGCGCTCTCCGTCCGGATGTACCGGGATGTAAAATTGTGCTCACCATGTCGCCGATGCTTAGACCACCCGCCAACACCATCCGCGACGCCCATCGCATTCTCCCGCACGAAGTAGGCATCCTCGCCGACCTGGACGGCACGACTGAGTTCCTCCGAATGGGTCTCTGCCCGGCCGTCGAATCGACCGAGGCCGTCACGACCAGCAACGCAGGGGGCGCGAGACCGCTTTGGGATGCCGTATGCGCCGACGTCGAGCTGATATCGAGTCCGGTGGCGTTTTTTGCGGCTTTCCGGGGCGGAGGCCTCTGGGGATTTGGCGGAGTAGACGAAGAGCGGAGATAGACACTGGTAGGGGAGGAAAGGGTTGTAGGGGGCGATGGGGAGATGGGAGGAGGAGTCGGACTGGCCCATAGCGGAAGCGATGGAGGAGGTGATGTATGCTGACTGCTGGTGGGAGGAGGGGTGGCTGGTCTGGCCCTCGACCTCTGCGCGGACCTCTGCGGCTACGCGGGTGCCGAGGAGGAGATTTGTTCCGCGGGAAGTTGAAGGGGGAGGAGGAGTTGACGGAGCAGCGCCATCGAAGAAGGAGAGATGGGACGAGGTGTAGAGGGATCGAGGGGACGAGGCCGAGTTGGAGCGGGGACGGGGAAGAGGGATTTGGGAAGTGGAGGCGGCGGAAGGGGCAATGGGGGGAGAGCGAGGAAGCACAGTGTAGAGGCGTTTATGGATGGTCTTCATGGCTGTCGTCGCCGAGGCCAGAGGCACGGGCGTCGGCGCAGAGAGCAAGGACCGGGGAGGTAGCGGGGGCTGAGGAGGAGGTTGGCGTCGAGGAGGGGCGAGCCGGGTCTGGTGAAAGAAGGTACATAAGTTACCCCGCATTTACTCGCGACGCTCCCCACTTACCCGGTCTCTGCCGACAAAAGCCGTGCGAAAATGTCACGTGCACGCCCCGGGGGATGCTCGGCCCGGGCTGTCCGACTGCGGAGGGATGTCGGGGCTGGTCGGGGCTGCCCAAAGCACTCCGCACATCGCACCGCAACAGTCTCCCGCTGGTCATCCATGGCACGCTATCGCCCACCAGTCCGACGCTGCTGAGCCTTGGCTGAGCTCCCTCCTGGGCCCGTAACTCGCTCGGAGCTAGTGCGGAATTCACATGGCTCTCCCGCCACATTCCCGCACAACCCAAGCATCAATCCCCCCACATTCCGGTCCTCTTCCTGGGGCATTTACCCCTCATTCAACAATCCCCGCGCCCTCTTTCCTGCTCATCACCGAATTACGTTCGCCCAATTTCAAGAAGGACAAACTTTATTCCCAAGTACGTTACTACGAAGGCCACGCCCAGCGCGGGGTAAGTAACTTACTTAACCGCACCCAATGCGGCTATGCCAGTGACACTCGCTTCCCCACACCCCCCGCCTCCGGCGGCACTGGCAGATCGCCGCTCCTGTCCGATACGAACGCCCTGTATCTGCATTTCCGAATGCCGTCAGCTCGAGACCCCGCGGCGCACAAATACGTGGGACACACTCACATCCGCTCCAATCGCTCGCGTTCCTCTCGAGGCACGGACGGCCGAGTGACTTTGAGTACGCGCTCCAGGTGCTCCTCCGTGATTTCGTGTTTCTTTACCGAGAACGAATGAAAGAAAGGGGGGAAAATGGACGGTCAGTATACGTATACCGCCCGCAGTCCATCCGATAATGCGCGATGCAGAGAGCCAAAACCTAGATTCCCGCAAAACCCCGGCCTAATTATCCAACTCACCGGTTTCTGCTTGCCCTTCCCTTTGCTCCCGTCCGGCACCGATGTTGCTGATGGTGGCGACGGGCTCGAACGCCCCCGGCCGTCGTCCGCTGACGTCCCAGCCATTATCCGCTGTAGCTGTATGTGGGTCCAGGCCGACGTTAGTAGGTCACATTCATACATCCCATGATCGGACGCCATCGAACTTGAGATGCCGACGCACCCTCCGCTGGAACGCAGACTCCTCCGCACGCGACAGCACCCTGCCTTCGCTCTCGCTCCCGAGCGCAGTATACTTGATGGGCTCCGCATCTGCATCCGCGGCTCCATTCAATTTGGATTTGGAAGAGTCTGTCGTAGGATGGGCGATGGTGTCATGCACGACTTCAAGATGCGCGTTGTACACCAGTGCTTGGAGATCCGCTCCGGAGAACCCGTCCGTCGCGTTCGCAAGCTCAGCGAGATCCACCGATGGTGCGAACGCGATTTTGCGGCCGAGCGCGGCTAGGATCTGCGGAGACGGTCCAGGACGCGCATCAGCATCCCGGTGCAAATTCCGGCTCTATGGCGAAAAGGAAGGTGAAGAAGAGCAAGGGCTGCTGCACGCACCTCCTCGCGTTCCTCCTTGTCGGGCATGTCGCACAGAAGGGACTTGTCGAGACGCCCGGGCCGGAGAAGGGCGGAGTCGATGAGATCAGGTCGGCTGCAGCATCGGCGCGAGCGTGAGTTCCGTACACGGGGATGCGCGGCGAGATCGCGCATGGCAAGAGCCAACAAGGGCGAAGGGAAGGAGATGAACGGACCTCGTTGCGGCGAGGACGTACACGCCGTCAAGGCCCTCTGCACCGTCCATCTGCGTCAGCATCTGGTTCACGACCCGGTCGGTCACTCCCGTGCTATCGTGCCCTCTGCGCGCCCCAGCTCCCATGTCAGAGTACGTTCAGACGAGGCGCCGTGAATAACCAGAACCTTACCTCTTGGGAGCGATCGAGTCGAACTCGTCAAAGAAGAGCACACACGGCTTCGCGGCGCTCGCCCGCTCGAACAGGTCGCGTACCTACCGCGTGTCGAGCGTCACGTTAGCCTTAAGCTTTCACCTCCAATCGGGTGGGGCCAGTGGGAAGGTACTCACGGACTTCTCACTCGCGCCGATGTATTTGTTCAGGATCTCTGGGCCCTTGATACTAATGAAATTGAGTCCGCATTCCTTCGCGACCGCGGACGCCAGCAGCGTCTTCCCGCAGCCGGGGTACCCGTACAACAGAAGCCTATCGACGGGTGCGTGTTCGTCATGCGTGTGCGTAGAATTCGAGGTAGAGAGGACCCACGTACCCCGAACGCAGCCTCAGCGGTGATTGGGCAAAAATAGGTCCATACTTGGTTGGCCATTCGAGCGTCTCCCGCAACACTTGCTTCGTTTCGCGCAGACCTGAGCAGAGCAAGAGCAAGAGCACCGCACATACAATATGCCCGTCAGACGCCGTCCGAGGGCCGCAGCTGTGGCCAGAGAGGAATGTGAGGGACGCACCGCCAATGTCGACCCACGCGATCTCAGATTTCTGGAGCTTCACGTCGCGCAGGGAATGCGGAACGAAGTCGACCTGGGCGGCAGAGAAGTCCGCTGGAGTGAGCGTTGTCTGCACGAGGCCATGGGTAAGAGCTTGATCTGTTCGTACGCTCGCACGGATACCGCGCTTAAGCGAAAAAAAAGAGAGCGGACCTTCTCATTTTCGTCATGCCCGCTGAGGTGGAGCTCGGACGACCGGATGGCGGCACGATGCACTGCACGGGCGACGAGGTCCTTGAGATCGGTGACTGAGTATCCCTCAGTCTGCGTTGCAAGAGCGGTGTAGTTAAGCGGGGCGATTGGGTCTTGAGTTATATCTGACGCATCCATGTGGTCTTTGACTAAGTGTGCGAGAACCTGTGAGAATATCAGAGTTTGAGCTGTTGTTGCATGTCGGCGGCGAAGGGCCAGCCCACCTCTTTTCGCGCGTCCTTGGATGGTGGTTTTAGGTTCAAAACTTCGTGGAAAAGATGCGAGGAGTTCAGCAAAGGGTGGAGAGATGCCTGCGATTCCGCTGCGGCGAGAAGGACCACACCACTCGCGTTCAGGGCTGTTGAACGGGACGATGTACCGTACAACCCAAGGAAGAGCTCTGTGATATGCCGGGTATGGAATGAATCTGCGTGCTGTTTGAGGCACGAAGTTGGTTGAGCGCACTATGAACCATGAACGAAGCAGCTGACCTCGAGCTCGGTCCCCATGAGTTTGTCGATATTGTCGAGGATTAGAATGGAGGGTTTGTGCCAAGACGCCTTGTCCATCCAGTACTTCATATGTGTTCGCACCTTCGCCACAGGTGAGCCGTTAAATCTACTAAGATCGACATATAGTGTGTCTAAATGCAAGAGGATGAGCATTTAGACTTTCGGCTAGCGAAGTTGGTAAGGTCGCTCACAGGTGAGTGCTCTTGGATCATGTTGCATTGCCTTTGAAACGGCATGCACGAGTGCAGTTTTTCCAGCACCACTGCGTCCAGTGACAAGAAGTCCGGGAACTATCGCAAGTTTACCCTTGACCTGAAAACATCAAGGGGAACACGTACCACCTCGTACCCTCCGGTTGAATGCATGATGAGCGAAAGTCGTCAGGCAGAACTGGGTACACTTTTCAAACACCTCTTCAACTCCAGCGAGGCCATGTGAGGCAGCTGTGTGTAATCTAATAAAACAAAATAATGTCAGAAGCGTCTACCTTGTGCAAGGTAGGCCACCCACTGCTTCGTGATCGGCACACGCGCTCTTTCGAATGCAGGGATGGGATAACCATCATCATCTTTGACGAATGTCAACCTTGGGCGAACAATTAACAACCTGTGTTCAAAAACTCCACCAGCTGCGCAGGTTGCACAACGTACCTGAAAAGATCCCAGTCCTCCGCATTATCCACGACAGGATTGAGGACCACATGCCCGTCTGGAACAGGAACATCTGGGGACCAAACAACGACAATCTCATTTTTCGTTACTTCAGTAACGGGCTGGGGCCCTTTCAACGAGGAGCCTTCGCCACTGGGCACTAGGATGCGGGCGCTGGGGTGGATGACTGGAGAGGCTGGGGCAACATCCTTGTCGGGATTTGGAGGGGGAGCTACCCGCCTGGCGGTGGCTCTCCAACCATGCAATTCAACAGGCACACCCTGAGGGTAGAGCGACAAGAGAGTCTTGTAGGAGACGTATGCTATTCCATCGTCCGAGCTGTGAGATGGCAAGGGAGAGTCTCCGAGGAAGCGCTGAGGAAGCAGCCGCAATGTCCTAGCCTGACGGGGTACCTTGGTCTTTTCTGGGGCTGAAGCGGTGCCATTGGGCATAACCGAGGTCTTCGCAGTACCCTTCAGTTCTGAGCCAGTCGCGACGGCTTTGTGCTTTGAGCGTAGCTTAGGCGCGATGCTGACTTCGGTACTAGTTGTTAGAAGCAACGCCTTCGTTGTTGAGGGTTCCAGCGAAACTGGTGGGTTGGAACGGATGTCGGCGCACATGCAGAGGAGACTATACCACGTGGACAGAGGGCGCACCTACGATCAGTCGTACTCGTGTCCGACCGAGGACCCAAACATCGATTTCTTGGCCGACAACGGCGACGCGGACTTGTGAAAGTAATGTAGACTCGACGTGTGATGCGTGGAGTTCCTGCGCGAAGAGTCAGGATAGATGTCAAGGGAAAAGTAGCAGCCAAACGCGCCTGGCTACAGACTGACCAGTATCTCCCAGTCGTCGGAGGTGGCTGGTTCTGTGCCTACGGATGTAGCATATGCGAGATCGTGCAATAGACCGATCTCGACCTTGAAGACAAGGGAGATGGGGGAAAGCGTTGACAACATGAAAGAGAGCAAGGAGCAGGGAGTGGACATACGACGTCGCCTAGAGCGAAGCCCAAACCGTCTGCGTATTGGGGGTCGATCTCTACTGTCTCCAAGCCTCTTTCGGCTGCATCCCCGGCGTTGAAGTGAGCGAGTGAGGAGGCGGAGGCCATGCCTGTCCAGCCCACGTATGCCTGAAGGTTCTGGTTAGGATTGGTCGGGTTTGATGGTCTGCGTGTGGTGGAGACGAGGGTGAGGTGTACTGCAAGACCTTGCGGTCGCTATATGGAAAGGATGTGAGGGACATGGGGGAGGGAGGAGGATGAGTACTGACGACACCGCGCTCGACCAAGGGACCATAGAGAGAAATAGGAAGATTGACGAGAGACGAATGGAGGGAGACAAAGTGGATGCGGCAGTGGCGAGGCATGAAGAGTGTCTGTGCGGCCTCTGGAAGCCAGTTCTATCGTCCGTTGACGGTTGGGGGATGTTGAGCATGTCCGGGTCACCGGCCTTGTGTGGCGCCCCGACTCCACGTGAAATCTTAGATCTGCTCTCCACATTTGGTAGGCGTGTGTCCTGATCGAGCAGTGGATGCGCTTGCTCGAAACCTTGGATAAAACCCAATGTCTGTAGAGATGTCTTGACATGGACATGGCTGAGTCGCAGTCAGGTCGCATTGGCTGAAGTTCGAGTGCTACTGTAGTAGTGCGCAGTGGCGGAACGAGCGCCAGAAGCTGTGGATCTGAGATCTGATGGCGTCTAAATTTCCGAGGAAAGGACAGCGGAGCAGAGTTGGCGGGGGACGAAGGACCAGCTTGCTCTTGTTCTCCGTCCGCGACGTGGAGCTGCGAGGATGTTGCACTCGAACATCTTCCAGGCCTGTCTCCGCGCACGCCCACACTCCTCCCTCTCCTCTGCCCGACCTTTCCGCCTCTGGTCTCTCCCCGCCCGCAGGAACGCTGCCACCGTCGCCGCCCTCAAGGCCACAGACTCTCCGGAGCAGCCTCTCGTCAAGGAGTACCCCACCTACGACCTCACCGACGATGACATCAAGCGCCTCCGCTTCCAGCGCAATATCGGTGTCTCCGCACACATTGACTCTGGCAAGACTACCCTGACAGAACGCATCCTCTACTACACCGGCCGTATTCGTGAAATTCATGAGGTCCGTCCACTACTCCTCCACCCCATCTCACTCTCCCTCACCTATTTTATCTACCTCTTCCCCTGTACTTGTAGGTCCGTGGCCGCGACAACGTCGGTGCCAAGATGGACAGCATGGAGCTCGAGCGCGAGAAGGGCATCACCATCCAGAGTGCTGCTACCTTCTGCGACTGGGAGGCTACCATGCCTGCTACCGGAGAAAAGGAAAAGTATGCCGTCAACATCATCGATACCCCAGGTACGCTTCTATAGGCCTTCGTTTGTCGCTTTGTGTTAACCCGTGTGTGTAGGTCACGTTGACTTCACCATTGAAGTCGAGCGCGCCCTTCGTGTTTTGGACGGCGCGATCCTTGTCCTCTGCGCAGTGGCAGGTGTGCAGAGTCAGACTACTACGGTTGATCGGCAAATGCGGCGGTACAGCGTTCCTCGGATTTCCTTCATTAACAAGATGGACCGGCCAGGTGCCAACCCATGGCGCGTCATCAACCAGATCCGTCAGAAGTTGAAAATCGCTGCTGCTGCTGTCCAGGTTCCCATTGGTGTCGAGGACGATCTTCGCGGCGTTGTCGACCTTGTTCGCTGGAAGGCCATCTACAACGAGGGCGAGAAGGGTAACAAGATCGTTGAGTCGGACGAGATCCCTGCCGAGGTCCTCCCCCTTGCCAAGGAGAAGCGCCGCGAGCTCATTGAGCAGCTCGCCGAGGTTGACGAGGAGATGGGCGACCTTCTCATCATGGAGGAGGACCCCACCACCGAACAGCTCGCCCACGCCATCCGCCGCGCCACTATTAGTCTCAAGTTCTCCCCGGTCTTCCTCGGCTCTGCGATCAAGAACACTGCGGTTCAGCCCATGCTCGACGGTGTCTGCGCGTACTTGCCCACTCCCTCCGAGTCCAAAGTCACCGCACACGACACCTCACTCCCGGTTTCCGCTCCCCAGGTCGAGCTCACCCCGGCGTCCGTTGCCCCTCTCGTCGCGCTCGCGTTCAAACTCGAAGAAGGTCGCTTTGGACAGTTGACGTACATGCGTGTGTACCAGGGCACGATGCGCAAGGGCCAGTTCATCTACCACGCTCGCACCGGCAAGAAGGTCAAGGTTCCTCGCCTCGTCCGCATGCACAGTAACGAGATGGAGGACATTCAAGAGATTGGTCCTGGCGAAATCTGCGCTATCTTTGGTATTGACTGTGCCTCTGGCGATACTTTCACCGACGGCACTTCGAGCTTCTCCATGGTATGTGTTTCTCTGATGCTGCCAATGCATACTCTGATGGCCCCTAAAGACTTCGATGTATGTCCCCGAGCCGGTCATTTCACTTGCCCTGAAGCCCGTCGGTCAGGAGACGCCGAACTTCTCTCGTGCCCTCAACCGCTTCCAGAAGGAGGACCCTACGTTCCGTGTCCACATCGACAAGGAGAGCAAGGAGGTGAGCTGCCCCGTTTTGCGACTTTCTTCCACGCCGTCTCACTGAGCCCCTTCCAGACCATTATTTCGGGAATGGGTGAACTGCACCTCGAGATCTACGTCGAGCGCATGAAGCGCGAGTACAACGTCGAGTGCACGACGGGCAAGCCGCGCGTCGCGTTCCGCGAGACCATCACCCAGCGCGCCGACTTCTTCTACACGCACAAGAAGCAGTCCGGCGGTGCCGGGCAGTACGCGCGTGTCATCGGGTTTGTCGAGCCAATGGAGATGAACGAGGACACTGGCAAGGATATCGAGTTCGTGAACCAGGTCATGGGTGGCAACATCCCGTCCAACTACATTCCTGCTTGCGAGAAGGTGCGCTGCTTACTCTTACGCCTCTGGAACTTTTTTCTGACCGATCCACGCCGTATAGGGCTTCTACGAGGCACTCGAGAAGGGTTCGCTCTCCGGTAACCCGGTCTGCGGCGCCCGTCTGGTCCTCAACGACGGTCTCGCACACTCGGTCGACTCCTCGGAGCTTGCGTTCAGGCTGGCGACGATCGGTGCGTTCCGCGAGGTTTACAACGCCGCGCGCCCGATCATCCTCGAGCCGATTATGACCGTCGAGGTCGTTGCGCCGTCGGAGTTCCAGAGCGCAGTTATCGGCGGGCTGAACCAGCGCCGCGGCACGATCGTCGACAGCGAGGTGCGCGAGGACGAGTTCACGGCGACGGCCGAGGTCGCGCTCAACGACATGTTCGGGTACTCGAGCCACCTGCGCGGCGTCACGCAGGGCAAGGGCGAGTTCAGCATGGAGTACAAGACCCACCAGCCGGTGCTGCCGCAGGTGCAGGCGGAGCTCGAGACGGCTTACAAGAAGTCGATCGGGCAGGTCAAAAAGTAGCACTGGGGCGTAAGTTATGCATGCCAGATAGATTGTGCTTGCTTGCACACACACCTACCTCCCCTTTCACTCACCACTCACCCCATACGGCGCATTTTGGAGCACTTGCCGTCGCATCGCAACCTTAGTTATTGTATAATTTTACGTACCTACTTAGACTTATGGGTTCATGGCCACGACAGGTTTACTGGAGATGGTCTATCCCGTAGCAATAAAAAGATTTCATAAATGGATCAAGTGAGCTCGAGACCAAGGAGCACTCAGGGGACCAATATCCGATATTCCCTGCTCTTGTAAGTGAGCTATCAGCTGGTAACGCTTAGCCTGTCATGTCTGCAGGCACGACCACATATGTGTTGCGTCCGTTTGTCTTCGGTCCAGGATATCACAGGCGAAGCTCTGAGCGACTGTGTGCTGCCTCGTCGCAATTAGAAGAGAACATTGACGGAGTCTTCGGCGAGTATTGGAACGTAAAATACAAATACAGCCGGCCAAACGTCCATGCCGGATACCAATGGGCCCGTACAAAGTGATCAGAGCCAGGGCAAGATATTCTCTGCACGAGTGACAGTGATATGACCGGGGTCAGGCTCCACAGCCAGGTGGGTGATAACATCGTTTTCGGTCACTAAAACGTACCGCTGCAACGCCCATGAAACAGTTGTTAGCCGACAGTATGCTATTTCGAAAGTTGGAGTGCATACCTTTGAGCGCGGGGCGCCCAACAAATTGGATGCATCAAACAGCATACCAAGGGCCCCTGTGAATGCACCTTGGTCGTCTGCAATGAAGTGGGCAGCTGGATGGCGATGAGTTGAGGTCGTTCCAATCAAATGTAGACATTCTCTCCCAAAAGGTACGCACGAGAGTTGGGGCCAAGCTGCTCCTTCCAGGCTCTGGGAAAGCAACCGCATGAGTCCGCACACCTCGGTACACAGCAAATGTTCAACTCACTTGGCGACGAACACATCGTTGACCATCACAATGTAGATATTGTCCACGCCTCGCTGCTTGAACTCCTCGTATGCCTTGATGTATTGAGGCACCTGCTCGCTGCATGTCCCTGTGAACGCTCCGGGGACACCGACCTACGGAATGGAAGGGGGTGTCTATGAGTGACCTTAAGCAACGCTACGGCGGCGGAGACGACGTACAAAGACATTCTTTCCCTTGATGCTCTCAAATGTCAAAGTCTTGTCTGCCGCATCCTCCTTAACAGGGACCTTGATAGGGATTGTCGAGCCGACCTTGACCTCTGCAGCACTCAGCAGCGACGTCGCCAAGTGGTGTGCAGTCTTGGTGGCACCAGCGAGTAATGAAGCCATGTTGTTCAGCGTGCAGCAAGTGCGTTCGGGTGTACAGTTGTGCAAACGTGATGGAGCGGACAGCCGTGAGCGACGCTGGCTACTTAAGAGCCTCCTCGTCGTGACGTCACTGGGTCCGCCCATGGTGGCGCCTGGAGGAACCAGATCGCAGAGGACATTTCTCAGAGTCGATCCCAAAATATGATACATGACGAGCACAGGACAAAACGCAGGCAATATACACATACATCCAAGACTGCACCGAGTCGACATCATGACCGCGAGATGTTTTGGTATGCAATACTTGCGCTTTCGTATTCCGGCACAAATATCCGATTCTTCTCCTTCACCATCCACCTGCAAGCATCGTCAGCATCCGAATCTCACCACTTTTGATGGCACGCACTGTAGCAACTCGTTCACATAATCTCTCAACAACGCAACCGATTCTCCGTCCATGGACGAGCTCGCGACCATCTGTGGCAGGCTCACTGGGTGTCCAGTCAGACCAGGCCTTCGCTGTAATCTTCTACGACACGTACCGAGCATTCGGAGGAAATGTTCGGCGCCATATATTGCGCTCATCTCTTTCTCCTGGCCGACCTTCACCGTTGGACCCGTCACGTACTTTTTGCGGATTTCCGCGTACTGCGGCCGCTCAAATCTGTAGAGAAGATTCGCACCGAGCGCACGGTCGAAATATGTATGCAGCCCAGCAACGATAGTCGGGAGCAGCAACACTTTGGGGTCTTTTAATCTGACGGAAGGGGAACACGTCAGAATGTTGGCTGCAAAACGACGAGACCTCCGCGACGCACTGTGTGGAACTCGCTTGCGAGAGAACGTATGCTTTAAACTCGTCCAACAGCTCAACCACGTTCGGTTTCCTGGGCAGACCGACGAGCTACGACCATTCCCAACGTGAGCCAACACATGATGATAGTCGAAGCCAAAACGCGCACCTGGTTATTCTTCGTGACAGCCTCCCAGTCGTCGACTAGCAGCACCTTCAGCGGCTCCGGAACGCTGAGCTTCATCTCGGGCTTCCGCATCCCCTCGTCCTGCAACAAACCCGAGCCCGCTCAGCTGCCGTCTCAATAAATCCAAGCCCCCAAACGCCGTCCCCGCTCCGTCCTCCCCACAAGCGCATCACCTCTTCACCCCCTTCCCCTTCTCCTCGCCCCGATCCTCCGCCTCGTCGGAAAGAGGGAAAATCGAAGCAGCAAAAGCCACACACTCACCTCTTCCCTGCCTCTCTTCGTCCCCCGCGTGCCGTCCTTGCGGCTGCCCGCTGCGCCTGCCCTGCCGCCCGCGCCCGCGCCGTCTTTGGTGGCGTGGGCCTTTGCCTTGCTGGAGCTGGCGTGCGCGGCCTGGGCGGCCTGGGACTGCGACTGGAGCGCCTTCTGCAGCTGGATGTTCGTCTCGTTGAACTTGAGCAGGCGCGACGCGTCGACCCACTCGTCCCACCTGTCGTCCGTCGCCCGGCGCCGCCGTACGACAACAGGGGTGAGGGAGACCCGGAGTCCGAGAGTAAATTTAGATGCGGGCGCAGAGACAGAGAGACAGAAGATGGGCGGGCAGGTCAGCGGGGGCGCATGACAAGTGAATTGAGAACAAGGGGGACGCACGTCTGCTTCCAGCCCTTGTAGTGGACGTAGTAGTGCGGGCCCACGACGCCGGTCTGGGTTGTGCTCTCGTCCCACGTCTCCGCCTTGAGGACCTTGGCTTCGTAGATGAGGGGCCCGTGGTAGCAGAGCACCCGCTCGTTGGCGGTGAATGTCTGTGCAGACATGGTGTTGAGGGGAGGTAGTAGTAGGGGCTGGATGTGGTCGGTACGCGTTCCGTGCGCAAGTGGGCACCAAGGACTAGTTCACTGTTCTCGGATGAGGGGATGGAGACAGGCGGAGGAAGTTGAACGCGTCCAGGTCAAGGCAGATGGAGCAGTCTCAGTTGGTGGCTCGAGTATGCCAGGCGCGCGCACTCAAACCCTACGAAACGCCTTCATATTTATTTGGCTACACTCGCCAGTCGCTTTCATATACCCCTCAGCCCGTCCCACGTCTGGTCCATACCCTATATTTTGAAAATCCCAAGAAAACAGCAAATTATTAGAACTATATACCTTAATAATCTACATCCAAAAAAGTTCCAGTTCGTAACCCCAGAGAGAACGAACGAGCGACAGAGGAAAGAAGGACTGGAGGGCCATAGACGCATACGCATAGGATACCATATTCGCGAGCTGACATATTGGACAGGACGATGGGGATGGGGGGATGGAACCGGCGGACCGGCATACGGGTGTGAGGCATATGCGTCTGGCATAATAATCTGCACTGGCTGGGAGTGGCGTACCATGTCAAGTCAAGTATTCGACGAATCAGTGGGATGGGGGCAGGAGGCACGTAATATATGTATGTAGGCCCGACAATACAAATATACAAATACAATACCCGTAACTTAGTCGCACAACAGAAATGGGCACATCTCTCCTGAGTTGCGGAGAGCGCAGATATTGGGTGGGGTTCGCGGGCGGCAGGGCAAGGATTGGGGCACGGTGGGCTGAAGCTGCGACGACGCACGACGTTTCATCAGCGCACGACTTCGTCAGCTTCCTTCTGTTAGGATTGGGGGAGAGCTATGGACACTGGACGCACCTTCGTGGCAAAATATATACACGGTCGCCACACCGACCAACCCAGGACAGGATCGCTACGGTAGGAGCACGCCACCGCCGCGCGATCGAGGCTGAACCACATTAGAGTCCGGTGGCCAGCAGGCAGGTCACGCCCCGAATCTGCATGTCTTCTTCCAATTATTAAACCGAGAGAGAGAAGTGGGTGGCGTGCCGCTCATCACGGTCCGAGTTGCAGTTGCGTTGTTGTTGCATATACACAAGCGGAGCGCCGCCACCACCATGCATCTCGTCCCTCGCCTGGCCGCCGGGGCATTTGCGCCGTTTAAAGTTCAAACACGGAAGCCTGCTGGTCCTCAACGCGTTAGCAACGATCGGGGGCTCGGGGCATGCGGAACGAAAGAATTGAACTTACGATCCAGCTTCCGAGGGTCCTCAAACACACACGCACCCCGCCCGGCACCACCACTACGCACTGGGCTTCCTCCGCGAGGCTGCCCGCGCTGCCTGCGTTGCAGCGAGGTTCGCAGCGCGCTCAGCTGCCGCCGCACAGGCGGAGCAGCTCCGGCACACACGCTGGCGCTTGCGGGTGGGCTCGACCGGGCCCTCGTCCGCACGACCGCCCGGGCGCGCGACGCACCAATCAAAGACGCCGTCGTACTCGATGTTCTGACGGTCTGCGAGCCCACGGAAGAGCGTGCGGAGGCCATCGTAGTCGGGAAGGTCGTCGAACTCGAGCCCACGGACGTACTTGTAGAAGATGTCGAACTCGGGAGGAAGGCCGACAGTGAGCACGGCCTCGGTCTCAAGCTTTTTGTCGCGGATGAGGTCCCAAGTCTCGGAGACGGACGAGCCCTTGACCTTGCGCCAGGGCAGGGTGCCACGGAGGAAGTAGATGAGCATGTAGGCGAGGGCCTCAAGGTCGTCTCGGCGGGAGCACTCGACGCCGAGGTGGGTGTTAATTGCGGCAAAGAGACAGGTGCCCACACCATGATGATCGTCCTGATGGTAGGGGATGTGGGCACCGGTTCGAGGATCGCGGAACTTTTTGGCGAGACCGAAGTCGATGACATTGACGACGTAGTCTTCGCATCCCGACTCTACTCGTTTGGGCACGACGAAGTTTGCTGGCTTGATATCGCGGTGAACAAAGTCGCGAGAGTGGATGTACTCGATGCGGGTGATCTGAGGCCAAGAGAAGTCAGTAAGGCAGAGGAAGGGGCGGAATGCATGCGGAGCAGGTAGAGACCGGAGATGAGCGTGCGTGGATCTGTCTGGAGTGGCGACAGATGTGGAAGCAGTGGCGCAGTTGGGAGATGAAAAGAGTGGTACAAAGCAAAGCATTGAGCAGGGAGGGCAGAAGAGAAGGCTGGGAGGACTGGGAGGGATGGAAGAGGTGTGGGAGGGTAAGAGCGCCGATCACTTGAACAAGCTCGGAGGTGCGTCATCGGTGGCGGAGTGGATGGGATGGAGTTCCGGACGGGGAATTTGGGAGAAGCAGGCGAGGATATGGAAGAGGGGATAGCGGATGACGATGGGGAGGGGATGTGGAAGGGAAAAAGACTCACGAGTTGGTCTGCGAGCATGAGAATGGTCTTGAGGGAGAAGTGCCTGTTGCACATGCGAAAAAGGTCTTCGAGAGAGGGACCGAGAAGGTCGATGACCATGACATTGTAGTCGCCCTGTTTTCCGGACCAGTTTATCCAGGGGACGCCGGGGCCACCCATGAGGGTCTTGTAGATCTTGCTCTCCTGCTTGAGGGGGGAGGACTTTGCGATGGCAGGCTCGAGCTTGATGGCGACTTCCTTGCCAGCGACGGTATGGACACCCTGAAAGACGGTACCTGGAGGGAAAGCGAGAGGAGGGGATGGTGGTGAGGGAGAGAAGGGGAGGAATGAGGGAGAAAAGGACAGACCACAACCACCAATAGCGATCTCCTCCTCGAGCCTGTACTTTCCGCCGAAAGTGAAAGCGTCCATGGTAGAGGAAGGATTGGGAAGAGGGAGAGTGGGGGGACGCGTCGGGAGGCGGGGCGAGGGAGACTTGGGAGTCGGGAGGAGGAGGGGGCGGGGTGAAGGCGGAGGTCGACGCGGCTTTGGGGGCGACGTTGGAGGTGAGCGCGAGACTGGCGAGGGGAAGCTGACCCCGACTCGAACCGTGACCCCACCAGGCCCACTCGGCCTTTGCCGGCGCTGCGTCCCGTGACTGGCCCTCTTTCGGCTCGAAATGCCGGCCGCCCATTCTCGTCCACCGTCGCGCTTGAGAAGGCTGCGGGCACAAGCAGCTCCCTCTCAATGACATGCTCCCTGCGTGTTGCTCTCCCCAGTCTTCAAGCTCCTGCGCACCGTCCATCCTCCCGTTTGGACTGCGCCCGGGTGTGGGGACCTGCCTCGCCCGATGCACATGACGCCCCGCTCGTCAATCAACGTCAACCGCCCTCGCCCTGGCATGGTCTGTGTACTTACACGTCTTCCATTCCCTGCCTTCACCGATCGCTCACATGCACACGCTCCTGATATTCCTCGCTCCTTGTCGTCGTCACTATGATGGCATATACAATTATTCAACCAGTGCTAGTGCCATCCAGTACCCCCAACTTCGAACACGGCTTGTTGCTTAATCCCTCCCTTCACCCCATCTTGTTTTTCTTCTATTTTCCAACCCCTTATGGGAAACGGGTCCCGACACCTGCACCAGCTCCCCTTGTCCTGCCGTCCTGGGCCACTCGTCGCTTTCCCCACGGGGTCCTTCCCCTTTCGCTCCCACCAGGCATCCATACCCCCCAAGTCTGGCCTACGCTCGTACCCGCCAGCCTCCCTCAGTTCAGCCTCGACTTTCATCAAGGACACGGTCAGTCCATGCGCTTTTCACTCGCTTCATTCTCGGCCCTGTCAGCGACTGCCATACCGACCCCGTCAGTCCCCCCCAACGCGGTCATGCTTTCAATTCAACTAGCAGTTTCCCGTGCCATTGCCCCGGAAAGGGAGTTTTCGGGCTGACAGGCGTAGGCATCTCAATTGGATTTACAACTTATTTGCTACATACAATAGCATCTGTCCAGGAGGTGGAGGGTCGAGACTTGAAACAGAGTATATAACACCGACATGCGTGCGACGTCGAGCCTCAACACGACTTCAGTGACCACCGCTTAACCAACACTCACTGCGCACATCGGCCGGGCTGTCGCCCGCCCTCAATGCGCCGTGCCCTTCTGGAATCTGTGAACAGTGAGTGGCCCTGCACTTTCCAAGGTGGCAGCGTCAGAGAACTGTGTAGAGAACGCACCGCCTGAAGAACTTGGGCACTCCAACCTGGAGTAGGTCGTGAAGTTCATGTGGAGGCGCGCTTCAAAAGGTGGGCGTACCTCAGTGACTCCAAGCTTAAACGCTGCCCTCCGGATCGACCATATCGTAACCTGTTACTTGGTCATTGGCTCACCTTTCTCTTCCATTCCGCAATTGCCTGACCAGCTGTCCTTTCGGCATGAATACGTCCTCCGGTATTACCGCCCCATTGACCACTACAGCATGTGTATAAGAATCTAGCGCATACACAACACGGTAGGTACCAGTATATGACACAGATGACTCACCGTTCATTGAAGTCGCATGCATGATATGGCGCATGTGGCGGCCCGCGGGTGCGGAGTTGCGCTGCAGGAGTGCCACTGGCTAGGAATGTTGCTCGTCACACGTCATGGACAAATAAGCCACTAATGCCGCAATGACAGGTTTCTGCTTGTCTAAGGGTGGTAAATGTATGATGTACGGCATCACGCCGCGTTGTGCATCAGAGTCAGACGTGTAGAGATGACACTCGAACATACCCTCTGGACGCCAGACCCGAGTCAACCCTGATTCTCCTTGCAAAGTCATATTTCAGTCTTCTGTGCTCCTCATAAAAGCGTCAAGAACCGCCTATTTGATGGGGATGACCTGTGTCTTTCTGCTGAACCGGGTCCGCGTCAACGTGGCGCTCGTGCAGTGCGTTTGAGGCGTGAGCGTACCGTCAAAGTTCATAGCAAAGACAGCTAGCCTGAGGAAAGAGAGAAATATATATATATGAAGAGAAGGCCAGCAGACAGGAAGAGGGCGGCAGAGGGGAAGTCGCAGCTGTGGGGAGTCGTGGTCAGAGTAGAGGCTTGACCGCGTCCACAACCCGTCGCCCGGTCTGTTCGGCGTCAAAAGCACTATCTGAGCGCTTCGGCCTCAATCCGTGGGCCAACGCCTCGTCCTACACTCGAGTCTTAGAACGAAGGATTTGGATGATTGGATGAAAAGCGTCATTGCACATGTATAGGATGCACCTATTAGGCAGTATCTCGAGTCAGAGTCGCTCCCTGAGTTTCCCTCGTCGGCTTTGGTCGGGCCTCCGATACATGCACCTGCCTAAAATAGTAATTAAAAGGGCGCTTGTTATCATGCTTTACTATAGAAGATTGTCTTCTCTTCTTTCTCTTCTCCTTCTTTTCACTCATGACCTCACCGCGACTCCCCAAGCCAACACACGTTACCCCACCTCTAAATCTTTCTCCCCCAACTCGCACGTCCCGCCGGAACAACGCTCTTACCTCCGATTTCTCACCTCGTCAGCCCCAGCAACGTGCGTTGCGTCACCACGCACTCCGTGTGTCATGGAATGTCTTCCCTCATGAGTCATCCGCTCACCGGCCGATGCGTTTTTACGGCCACGGCCTACCCGGACACAGTGACACTTACCCTCTGAAGGCAGTTTCTCAAATTGTCAATGTCAACCATTCTGTTTTGCGCCATCATCGTTTCGGCAGGGCTGCCATCAATGATTGCAATTGGCTGCAGTATGCGTTCAGCCAGGTTCAGCCTCGGGAGACTACACTAATTATTGACCAACATTCGGCGGCCACCTATTCGAGGTCTTGCCGCCCGAGCATTCGAGCGGACTGGAAACCACGGCCTGAATACGCGGGTCCTCCATTGTTATGAAGCTTGGTAGGGGTGATCATCTTGCCAAGTTGCAGGTTCGAGGCTGGCCCGTCCGACTGAGTCTGAGTACAAATGTTTCTATTTACTTCTGTGCGGACTTCGCATTACCAGCGCAGAAGGCAGCTTGCCAGACGGGCGAATGCACGCGTGTATTCTTGGCGGGTGTATTCCTTCCGTGTACTTTTTGTGCCCACGCATTGACTCTGAGTGGTACAGCAACGAGGCCCAGTGTACCTCCGACCCCGCTGGCATGCCATCTGCCTATTTGTCTCCTGACGCTTTCTCCTCCTTCTACCAACTCCCCGCGCCTCTTGCTGGAGAGGAAGTCCATATTTTTGTTTTGGCCGCCTTGATTTTCTCCAGGCGAGGAATGGGAGCTCTTGTACTCGCACAAGCCACTCGCGGTGCCTTCATCTCATTCCCAGCTTGATCCCAGCCACTCACGCCCCGTCGTTCCAAGCGCCCGACGTCCGTCCGAACTCGCCGTGTATAGTCCGCATCTGCTGCCGCTCTCTTGTCTTCCACTCATCTCCACCGCGTTCCGTCCACGGCCGGTCATACGGCTTCCGGAGGGCCACGCCCAGAAGGCGGCCCAACTATCACAAATGCCAATCACTTGGTCCAGCATCGACTGGCCCGAGGAACGAACAGCCCCCTCCAGCCCCAGCTTAACGTCCTGTGCGTCCTTCCAAAGCGATGACTAGTAATGAATCACTCACACTTGTTCCGTGGTACGCGCATGGGAGGTCATCCATGCTGTGTGTCCTTTGTAGAGCCGTCATACGCCCCCGGTCTGCGAACGTACAATCCCGCTTGAAGAATGCCTAGATCTCCCTCGACATCAAGAAGCAACCCCAGGCAGATGCTCAATGCAACTTTTATCATCTGCGTTCTCTTCCGTAGGTTTCCGTCGGCGTCCGATAGTTCTTCTCTATCCAGCTGAAACACTCCTCGGCCTCAATGGTCGTACTTTTTCAGAGACTTGCTTTGGGCGGCGCGGCGTGTCCCTCGCCGCAATCAAGTCAGCCCCGGCTCTGTCGCATTGTCCCTTCACTTCCCCTCTCACGCCGGCGTGGAGCTCTGACTTCTGTGAGCACGTCCCGCAGCACATCGGAAGTGGATCAAGGCACTTGCAGTCACGTCTACGGCCGGCTGCTCGTTGGCAGTGCGAGGCTCCCTCCGGTACACAAGGTGCTGACTTCGACACCGCAAAGCTCTCCGCGTCTCTTCAGTTCTTGATCATGATATTTCATGCATTTGGAGCCAAACATGTAAGGCTGAACGCTGAGGTCTAGTGAATAAAATATTCTTAACCAACTTACCCAGTCCTAAGCCTGCAGGGACCCAGGTACCGTGTATCCGACGGTGTACCTTACGGCGACTATCTTCCCGTTGTTCTCCCTGCTTTCGCAGAGGCCGAACAGGTGTGCCTTGATCGGGCTGAACGAACACGTCGCCCGGCTCTTTCTAGGCATTGGATATCGTGTCTATACGCCTGAATCTGACGCCTCGAACATCCGAGCATTGGAAGGTCCGAGCCGAGTTCTGGACAATATTGCCGAGCCTGGGCGTTCATGTTCAAGGGCCTTTGGACCTATAAAACGTGCAACAGGTGACACTTCCCTCAGAGCACTACTACAATTCTCTCTCGAACTACCTGAACCCTCCTCACTTCACCCATACCTAATGATGAAGACCGCTTTCGCCGCACTTCTCACTGCCGTTGCTGTTGCTGCCACGAGCCACGCTTCTCTTCTCCGTAAGTCTCTCACCAGAAGGCGAGCGTTTTCACCTTTGACTGACGAGCACAACCTCATAGCTCGTGACTCCTCTTTCTGCATTGGGGCTACGACTGTGTCCACGTCATCCATCGAGGTCGGGGGCAAGACCGTCGAGCTTGCGAAGCTCTCCTGCGGACCTCCCGCGAACAAGCGTCAGGTGGCAACTAGCACCGTCGTCGCTACCCCAGCGCCCACCCCGAACGTGTGTGGGGAGCTTTGTCAGTAGACCTCCTCCTATAACCTTTACACTGTGGTGGCTGACTGGCAAATCCTTCAACAAATGCGGCTTTTGCAGGCGAGAATGTCTGCGCAGACAGCGGGCCTCTTCCTCCGGTCACAGACGATTGCCAGATCATCGTCGATGCGATCACTATCCTCAACGGCTCTATCTGTACGTCTCGAATACTTATACGGTCTGTCAACGTTTCGCCTCCTCCTCATGCGCATCCTTAGCGTCTACTTTCCTGGTCGAGGCGGACCATGCCCAGACGCTGACGTTCGGGACGTGCCGCTTCTTCTTCGAGAACCTATCCCTTAACTCCGTTGAGTACTGTTGGCTCTCTTTCGTAAGTATTATGGGTTTGGGTTTTGGCGCTTTGTTATCGGAGTGCCTTGTGGTCGAGATTGACTAATGATGCGGTTATAGGCTCAAGTCGCTTCTGCTGCCGGCTCGGCGTGCTTCCCGCCCGTTCAACCTGTCCACTCCGAGGGCCTGTGCCTTTCCCCAGACGCTCTCTGGCAGGTCGGGTATGTCATCTTCCCTTCGTACTCTCCTCCTACTCATGGCGCTGACTTCCCGTCCACGTGTAGCGCTGCACACTCTTGAAGTCATCCACCGCTCGTTGGACCAAGACAGAGGTGCAACGGAACATGCGACCATTTTGTTAAGCGCTTGATGTATTTGCCAGAGATTGTATTGCATGTCATTTTAGAATCGACCTCGATGCGCTTGCTTCGAAGTTATCCATTCAACGCGGCGTCATGGTCTGGCACGACGTTTCAGCCCCTGACCGTGGAGTTTCAGAGGCAGAGCTTCTCGCTATGTCAAGACATCAATCCTCAGCAGAGCGGTTCGTATGTGCGCACAAAAGTATAGTTTTATCTCTTCCATATGAAGATCGGTGAGTGGAACCAAAATATTCCTGCAACGGCGCTGATGGCATATCTCGTTACATGTGTCCCGCACGAACAGAACGACCTGCCCTTCTGATCGGGCAAACGAGGTGAAGGTGTGGTTCATTCCGTTCAGAGGCAAGAGATGTCTTCTTCTGTGAGCTTATCTCGCATGTCCTGAGCATTCAATTATAGGGAGCGAGTAGCAGGACTCGGGCATCCATGCTCAGAAGCCTTCAGGCTTATAAAGCCTGTGGAAGGGCGTTGCGACCTTCCGCTACCACATGCCCCCTGGAACTCGCTCGCCGTTCCGGCTGACCTTTAGCCCCACTTCCGTGTTATAGGTCATGATGAAGATCTCATTCATTGCTCTTCTCTCTGTTGCTACTATTGCTACGACGAGCGACGCCTCTATCATACGTGAGTCGGTACCGAGCCTGTTTTTCAGCTTGTTGCTCACAAGTACAAAACAATAGCTCGCCAGCCTACGTTCTGTGCTGGAGCAGAGACCATATCCACATCTTGCATTGAAGTCGGGGAAAAGAGAGTCGAATTTGGGCAGCTTCTTGCGGACTGCCCGTCAGTAAGCGTGAAGCGGTCATCGGTAGTGCCATCGTCACCGCCGCCGCTCCTCCAAGCGTGTGTAACGAGCCTTGTTAGGTGTTTCATATGTTGATTCTACATTGTACGCACTGACAGGTGGTTTTTCGTTTTATTGATGCAGGTACCAATGCTTGCGCGAATGTTGGCCCTCTTCCTC
This sequence comes from Ganoderma boninense, assembly GCA_002900995.3. Classification (NCBI taxonomy): domain Eukaryota; kingdom Fungi; phylum Basidiomycota; class Agaricomycetes; order Polyporales; family Polyporaceae; genus Ganoderma; species Ganoderma boninense. The sequence goes on along the minus strand of CM035314.1, from coordinate 1,468,606 downwards.
CGGATGCAGATGACTGCCAGACGATTGTCGATGCAATTAGCATCTTCTACGGCTCCATCGGTAAGTCTTCTCAGTGCTCCGACAGGTCCCTTGGAGATGTGCCTCATCCCGTTCGAGTTCCGTGCTGATTGTTTCCGTGTAGCTGCAACCTTCGAGGTCGCTGCGTACCATGCCCAAACCCTGACTTTCGGGACGTGCCGGTTCTTCTTTGAAAACATGTCCGCTAAACCAGTCGAATACTGCTGGATGTCTCTCGTGTGTGTTTCCTTTTCCTTTAGACGTTCGATATATTTGACTAGCTTATTGCTGTGCCATATGCCAGGCCCAAGTGGCTTCCGCTGCTGCTGCGGCGTGCCTTCCACCCAACCAACCCGTGCAGTCTGAGGGTCTCTGCCTGTCTCCTACCTCTCCCTGGCAAGTCGGGTATGTACCTCCTTTGTCCTTACTAATATTTTCCTGTACTTATTTTGTTCATGAACAGTGTAGCACATGCTTAAAATCTGTCACAATTAGTCACGCTAAGGGCAGCAGTGAAGAATGTGCCGCAAAGTGATACTTGTCGTATGATAGAACGACCCCAGTGTACTATAATAGTCATCTTGATGCAGACGGTGATCATGATCTACATTGAATGCCCGAACCCTCAGAGATATTTCGGATCCGACAGGGCAGACGACGACCGGGCCACCCCCAGCTTTGATATTTAATCAAGCACTGGACGTTCGCGAGGAATCATTATAGCGAGGCCAAAGCCCGTGCCTTGAATGAGAAACGTATCCGGATGACTGACCGAGTCGTTGCCAGCGAGTGCCATGATTTTATGTTTAATGGCCTCCCTGGCCATATCTCAAGAAATTTAATGCTACACGACCACGACGACCGTGGCTTACAGAACGATTTTTCACAAAAGAAACAGTTGCAGAATATGAAAAGATTCCAGAATCCGGATGGAGGAGCTGTCAAATTGTGCAGGCACAATCGCCGACTAGTTCTTATTGAAATGTCTCTTTCCATGACGTTTTGACGATGACGCCGAGAACAACTGATACCAATCACCGCAAGCTGTAACTCTAATGCCGACTGTAAGCCTCTTCGTCTCCGACGCAAGTGCACCCGGCTCAGACGGCCCCAGAGGAGGGGCGACATGGGGGTAGTTGATGGTCAAATTTAGGCCCCATGTCTGCTGTCCGGCGCATCGATGGGAACGAGTTAGCTTAAGATGATCCCCCCTCTCACGATGCAGCGCATGGACCCGCTTCCAGCTGTAAAGCAACCGCAGAACCAAGTATGTGGGGCTTGCAGTATACTGCCACCCGGTGTACAACTTCAAGTTCATCGTTACCATAGACCCAACGGGGTGGTAGCTAGGACGATTCCGTTTAGACGTTCGCGGCGAGAGTGCCAGTGCGGTGGGTTTCCCCTCTATCACCTACGCCGGGCGTGCCTGTAAGTTCTCGAGAAGTTGTTGGTGCCTTGGTTCTCACTCGGCGATCCCACGGAGCTAGTCCTCTGCGGTCCGTCTAGACTGTCAACCGGTGTGTTGTAGGAGTCGTCCAACGGCGTCTTCCCCGTCAGCGAGAGACATCGTGCGGTCGGTCCGCCGCTTGGCTTCTGTTCTGCTGCCCAGTCAGCTGAAGCCATTGGACCGCCTGAGGCATATTGTGAGAAGCGACGGCGGCCGTGAAAATTGTATTCAAGAGTCGAAGACATCCCTGTACGTACAGGCGAAGCACGTTAAGAGACCGAAAGCCAAAGCACCTAAACACGTCAACAAAGAATTGCCAGCACATGGTCGTCGCTACGAAGACTTCGCGCACCAATACTTTTGCCCAGGACACCCAGCGAAGAGAGGTAATGTGTTAGGTACCTTTCGGATACAATTCAACACACACTGTCTGGCCAAGGCGTTTCCCTCCTACCTCAGTCTTCTCCCATTCTTTTCGCTCGGACATCCGTCCAACTTTCGCGCGGCATGGTGTTCTGGCCCTGGGCCGGACATTTCAGATGACACATCTGCCGTATTCTGCTTCGGTAAATCGCACATTCGCTCCAGGCCAGCTGCCTGATCATGGCCGTCTCGGGCGCGGCTACGTCCAAGTCATCGGGGGGATGGTGACAAGCCAGGGTATAAAAGCTCGGGTGTAGGCACCTGTCCTCAGGATCAGGCCTCCTAGTCCTAAGACGTCGCTCAGGCTCAACCCCGCCTTCGACTACGACCAGTATGAACACCTGGGCAACTCTCCTCGTCCTCCTCGCGTACGCCTTGAGCAGCACGGCGCTCACGACGCCGTACTACCGTGGTCCGTCCCGTCCTGTTCCATCTTCCCAACGAGTCTCTCTGACATGACGTGTGTCCGTAGCCCGACAGGCATCGAACTCCTCAGACACCCTGTGCAGCTCTGGCGTGGAGCCCACCCTGGTCGCCGCATCCTCTTTCGTGTTCGGCAACCAGACGGTCGAGCTCGCGAAGCTCTCCTGCGTCGCTTCTACGAACGACACCTCCCCGCTGAGCGCAGCGCATGCATGCGGCGAGGATGATGGCTTTTGGGGTTGGCTCGAGGGCATCCTCTGGTGGTTCTTCCCTCACCCCCACTGCTCAAAGCCCAGGACGACGACAGTGACCAAGGCCACGACGGCCATTTGCACAAGCACGGTGACCTCGGTCTCCGTGTCCGTGTCCGTCAGCGTCTCAGCTACCACCACGACCGCGACTGCGACCGCGACCGAAGTAACGACAGCGACCGCTACCGAAACCACGACGGCTACGGCGACGGAGACGACCACGGCGACGGACGTGACCACTGTGGTGCAAAGCTCAACCGCGACGGACGTGGTCACAGTGACAACAACCGCGTCGGCGGCCGCGCCGAGCTCAACTGCGACGAACGTCTGCGGAGAGATCTGCACGAACGTCTGCGCCGAGCTCGGACAGCTCCCGCCCACCTCGGACGACTGCCAGGAACTCGTGAACGCCATCACGATCCTGAATGGCCAGATCAGTGCGTATCTCCCGGTCCCCTGCGTATTGCTCGGCAGTAATAGCACTGACCGCCGTCTCTTTCCAAAGGCCCGGACTTCACCGTCGACTCGAACCACGTCCAGACAATCACGTTCGGGACCTGTCGCTTCTTCTTCGAGAACATCAGTCCCGCTCCGCTCACGTACTGCTGGCTGTCCCTCGTACGTGTTCCCAATCTGACGGATCAACGGGGATGGACATCTCACTCACTGAAATGCGCGCTTGTGCACAGGCCCAGGTCGCTTCTGCAGCGGCAAGCCAGTGCTTGCCGCCCAACCAGCCCGTGCTGTCCGAAGGTCTCTGCATCGCTAGAGACAGCAGCTGGGAAGTCGGGTACGTGGGCCTCCATCCTCGTACTGTTTGATTGTACTGATGGTCTGCTCGAAGTGTCGCACACTCCTAAAGACAAAGGCAGCATCAGCGAAGGTTCCAGACGGCGGAAAATATGTAGCACGTAACTCTTTACGCCTGTTGATGACCGTTACGACCATCATCTTGTGAATTGGGACCAGAACGGCCGTTCGAGAATAAAATCTTGAGGGAAAGTTGGTCTTCGCATGACACCTGGACCCGAGACACACAGGCGCTTGGCGCTTGAACATCCATTCCAAGCGCGATCAATTACAAGATACGTGGCGAAAAACACAGAGCGAGTGCAGGAACCCCGCACGCAGGCGGTAGTGGCAAGCCTACCACCAGCACGTTTAGATAGGCTTGATCTTGAAATGGAGGGAGATGAGCGAGAAGATCAAGCACTACGTTTTTACCTGGGTCAGCACACGCGAGTCTACGCCGACGAGAATGAGGACGTACCTTTAGGTCCTGGACCAAGTAGTAAAATACACGCAAGCCCTCCGGATCTTCACTGTCTGAAACATCGACCAGTGAACCAATTTTTGCAGTCTGTACAACGCAGACATGTGTCAGAGGGCATACGCTACAGAAGTGGAAGTGGAGCAGGATGAGTCGAAAACGCACCTCGAACGCGATGTGGTCATTGCCGACGCGAATTTCGAGCTCCTGCTTGCCGACGATATTCTTCTTGGGCCAGTTGGTGTCGTCTTCCCTGTGGTAGGATTAAGTTTCCGCCACGAGTCAGATGGAGGTGAAGGGCACACTAACTTGGTGATCTCGCTCGACTCGATGATGCGCTTGAGCTCCTTTACGACCAACGGGCCAACCCACACTGATTCAGGGTCATGCATCAGTTCATCCGCAAGCTATGATGCACATATGTCATAGAATGGCCAGAAATGGGTCACGCACTTTCTTTGCGGATGAGACTATCATTCCGGTAGTTCGAGTTATTAGCATAGCGAAGACGCCCATGGGAGTATTCGAACTCGAGAAATTCGTGGCCGTGTTTGCCTGAGTGTCCTGTGCTGTAAAGAGAGTCAGAAATTGCGGACAAATTGACGGATGGAGGGCAGGACGGCGCATACGAAAGGAGGAGGCAGACTTACTAGTATCTATGGTGGGGCGTGAGCAAGACATTAGTCCTGCGCACGCCGGGAGGCTATCTTCGGGGCTTCGCACCTCAGGTAGAACGGGTCATTTTCGTAGGAAGCCATTGCCGGGGGTGGGCTGCAGGAGAGCAGATGCCAGTCGTGGTCGTCGGTGGTTGAGGTCGACGTTCGCCAACACCCCACAAACGCGCGAGCCTCGGGGGCGCCTACGGATGATTACGTAACACATAGCTCTGCCTGCAACGTGGGCACTGAGTGGCAGCGCGAGCAGGCCCCTCGTCATCGTCTTCGCCTTGTCGGACACTGCTGGGATACCCTTGTCCAAGTCCCTTCCACGCTCAGCTCATCGCTGGCCATGGCTGTCGTGTTCACTCTTCTCCTCTCATTTCTCTCCTTCCTACAACTCGCTTCAAGGGCACATGCAGTTGCATTGACTACCTCCATCGCCGCAAACGACCGCGTCTGCTTCTACGCTGATGTCGACAAGGCTGGTGAGAAGATTGGGGTGCGCATATGTTGTCTACTTGTCTGGAATGCACGACAGCTCACCTCCCCTTTTGTTCCTTCGTTCAGTTTTACTTTGCAGTACGTTCACTCTCACCTAACTCCTTTGCAACCTCGCGGTTAATGAACTGTCCCCCGTATAGGTCCAATCCGGCGGGTCGTTCGACATCGACTTCGAAGTAAGAGAGCCCTCGGGCAAGTCCCTCCTCGATGGTCAGCGCGAGCGTCAGGGCGACTACGTCTTCACTGCCAACGTTGTCGGAGAGTACCAGTTCTGCTTCGAGAACGACATGTCTACCTTGACCGAGAAACTCGTCGACTTCGATATCATGGTCGAGAGCGAGCCCCGCCGCGAGCCCTCAACTAAGCCCGGACAGATCTCAGAACAGACCAGCGCACTCGAGGAGAGCATGTTCAGGCTCAATACTATGCTCCTGAATGTCAAGAGGACGCAAAAGTAGTGAGTGCTCATGTCAGCGGTGTTGGTGCTCGAGCAGAAGCTCATTGGCACTACGAAGCTTCCACACGCGCGAGAACCGAGGTTTCGATATCGTAAAGTCCACTCAGAAGTGCGTATCCCCCTTTCTCCTGGACCCGTTGTGCCGCCTAACCGTCTTTGAAGCCGCATGTTTTGGTACGGTGTGCTGGAGAGTCTGGGTGTGATTGGGATGGCAATGTGCGCCGACTTTTATTCATACTGCATGATAGTATTTGGTGGTCTGACATGTGCGCACGCTGCAGCTTCCAGGTTTATGTCCTGCAAACCTTCTTCACGAAGACCGGGAGACGATACAAGGTGTAACTTATTATGACTCTTCACGTACCATTACTACTTTCTATTTGTTCGACGTCACTATGTTTATTACGAGAGCGTGCTGTCGACGTGTATGCATCCGGTGAAAGAGGAATGTGACCGACGGTAGCACGAGAGCGGTTGGTCTGGATGACGAAGTCGAATTGCAGAATGTTGCGAACACACCCACAGGTAGAGGAGAGGTAGCAGATGGGTCTAGCAATGCGTGCATTAGCTGAACAAATGGTCCAGGGGGGTACATGATGATACTAGCGTATGTGTATGGGCCAAAACTATGCGCTCGTGTTGGCTGCTGGGGACGTGTTCTCGAGCGCCCCCTCCTTGGCAGGTCCTGCGGCGGTGGCAAGCTCCTGCTTGACGATCTGGTCGCCGAGAGCCTTGACCTTGTCGCCCATGAGTTGGTCGTCCAACCTCATGTGACTCATGACTACGTCCAAGGTCTTTGCGCCAACGCCAACGGGTGCCCTCCTCCATTTTGTGGTGCGGAGGCCGACACCAGGGGCGATGTGCTTCTCGAGGTACTGAACGAGCATGTCGACGACTTCTGGGTTTGCATCCCAGGCTTTGAAGACGCGCTTGTGTGTCCTGCGCTCGAAGTTCTCCTGGGACTTTTTGTGGACGAAGGGACCGCGGAGAACTGTCCAGAGAGTGCGTTGGGTGGGGAGATGGACAGGCTTTGAAATGGGGACGCCGAGGGCGGTTGCTGCGTGGCTGGCGAAGTGGACGAAGAAGTCAAGGAGTTTGGGGTGGTAGGAGCGGAAGTGGAAGGTGGCGACGGGGATGCCGTGGGTTTTGGGGAGGTAGTGTGGGGGGCGGACACTACGGCCGTGGACGATGCTGGCGGCGTACTTGGGCTCTGTCAATGCCTGTGGGGGTAGTGGGGAGATGGGAGATGAGGTGGAGGCATGCCTACTGAGGACAGAGGCAGGGTGAGTGGGATTGGGCAGAGAAGAGAGAATGAAGACAGACGTAGGCGCAGTGCTCTTGTAGCGAAGGGACGCTTGAACAGCAGCAAACGCGCTCCTGCACGAACGGGACAGCATCGCGGCGAGTGCGAGAAGAAGAGCGGGTGAGTGCAGGGAGCGACTCGGGCTGCTGACGACTGAGTACTGAGCACTGAGTATCGTCACTGGCAGACTACACTGCGCTCGCGGACAGCAAGTTGAAAGCGCCGGAGAGCACCCAGCAAGCGCCTGTCGGGAGGAGCAGCCGCGGAGCCGGGGAGTGCGTGGACGGAGCTGCGAGCGCGGCGGAAGGACCGACTCGGACGATGTCGCCTCTACCGACTCCCTCGCTCACCAGAGCACGAGGCTGGCTGTATGCAGCCCCTCAAGCTCGCCATCGTCGGCGGCGGCCCTTCCGCCTTCTATGTCGCCTCCCGTCTCCTTTCTCTCCTCCCACTCCATGACACCGCCCGTGCGTCCCTCAAAATCCACATGTATGATCGCCTGTGGGCTCCATACGGCCTTGTACGCTATGGCGTAGCACCAGACCACCCTGAAGTCAAGGTCCGTGTTCTATTCCTTCGTTTCCTCCTTCCCCTTCTTCCCCCATCTCCCTCCGCATCGCTTTCTCGCGCACCCCCCGCCAAATGCATCTCTTGCACTCTCCCCGTTTTTGCCACATGTACACACTGCCATCCAATACTCATGTCTTTGCCCCTAGAATTGCACCCACAAGTTCGATGCAGCAGCCGCCGACCCACGTCTCCGCTTCTTCGGCAATGTCAACATTGGCGACCCTGCTCCAATCTCCCAGTCCCTTCCTCTCTCCCTCCAGGCACTTCTCCCCTACTACACCCACATCCTCTTCTCCACAGGCTGCACCCTACCAGTCCTCCACCCTGCTCTTCCTCCTTCTCAATACTGCCTTCCTGCCCTTTCCCTCGTCCACTGGTATACCCAGCACCCATCCCACCGCTCGCTCCCCCACCCTCTCCCGCATCCGCAACCTCACCCTCATCGGCCAGGGTAATGTATCTCTCGATGTCGCCCGCATCTTGCTTGCCCCACCCTCCCATCTCGCCCAGTACGACGTCCCGGCCTCCGTACTCGCCGTCCTCCGCGATTCCGCCGTCCAGCACGTCTCCATCGTCGGCCGCCGAGGCCCGCTCCAGGCTGCATTCACAACCAAGGAGCTGCGCGAGATGATGAACCTCCCCGACGCGTCCATGGTTCCCCTCGACCCTGCACTTCTTGCCCCAGCCGGGAACGCCGTGCTTACGCGACAGCAGTCGCGCACCCTCCAGCTCCTGCAAAAGGGTTCCAAAAACGCGTTTGGTACAACGCCCAAGACTTGGTCCCTCGATTTCTTCCGCTCGCCCACCGGTATGACCACCCCCACGCCAGGCACCGTGACCGCGTCCGAACGAGCTCCGGTCGCACTCCACCTCGCACACACCACACTAGACCCCTCCCAGCGCGCCGTGCCGACTGGAGAGACCTCCATGCTGTCGACCGACCTCGTCGTCACCTCCCTCGGCCATCGTGCTGAACCTTCTGCGCCGTGGTACGACCCCTCGTCGGGCCATTTGCGGACCGAGCGTGGGCGTGTCCTCACCGCAGACGGACGCGTCGTGCGCAATGCGTACGCGAGCGGGTGGGCAGCAATGGGCGCCCGTGGTGTCCTCGCAAGCACAATGATGGATGCGTACTCTGTTGCGGACACCATTCTCCGCGACCACTTCCACATCGGTAACGAGGGTGAGCAAGCCTTGGCCACCGCTGCACCGGCCGAGTCGGACTCCACGGCAAGGGAAGTCGATTTCCTCCCCGCTGCTGCCAATGTAGACCTCGATGCAGTACCCCCACGAGGTCGAGGCGGGACTTCGGGACGGACGTGTGACGGACTTCGAGGATTGGAAAAGAATTGATGCGGAAGAGATTAGGAGAGGCGAGGCAGTGGGAAAGGAGCGCGAACGGATGGTAAGCTGGAACGAGGCGCAGGAGTATTTGCAGCAGGCTAGGACATAGAACATAAGTACACAGACCAGACGGGAATATTGCTGCACCTTGGTTCATTGTCGACCTCATGGCATGACCTGTACCATAAAGCTCGTAATCCAGTAGTCACCACTCTGTTGCTCATGCTAATCTATAGACGGTATCATGGTCTAGTCTACCGCACGATCACTGGGCGACGGTATGAAGTCGTTTATGACACACTATGCCTCTACGTATACGACAACGCGCTGCCTGTTTTGAGTTGGTCCTGGAGCCTCGATGAAATCCTCGAAGTCGACGGGTGATGAAGCCTTCCCATCCTGCGCACCACGTAATACAGGCACATTTCTTTCCATGCACGATATAGTACAAATGGGTACGAGGGCATGAAAAATTCATCCGAGGTAAGGGTTTACAACCCACTGTCAAGTAAACTCTATCTGCCTCTCCAACAACTTACGAATGATGCCGACTATCTCCTGTCGCGTATTGGCGGGTACTTCTTCTAACAGTGTTATCAGACATTTTATACGCTCTCGGTATACATTGAATTCTCACCATCAGCTTGAGGGAGCAAGTCAACTAGGAGAGTCTCGACTGAGATGCCGCCACGGCCCTCGGCGGTTCGTGCCATCTCTGTTGACTCAGCGGTCAGCACACGTCCTTTCATGCTGCTGGAGAAAGGTACCTTTACTGGTATCTTTGAACCTGTCAATCCACCCGCTTTCGTTTAGCTCTCTGGCTAAACGGGCGCATATCCTACGGTGGAGCGTCGGTCAGTTTCTGTTCTCAAGCTCCCGCATTGTGAGGAATAACCACCTGTCCCAGTCGCCGTTCTCTATCATACGCCGCCGCAAGGGTCCATACAAACCCGCATTTCGTGGGTCCATGTGCATGGGTGGCATGGCAAGGATTGAGGTCGTTGGCCTGAACCACCTGGCAGTGTCAACCGCCTAACGTTTAGCGTTTAAACGTTCAACTTGAACTTGGATTGCCAGTTTAAGATTCCAGTGGCACCGGCCCGCAATTCCGCGCACAATGGGCGCCTTCGAGTGCGTTGGTGTCTCGACGTGGCCAAATTCGAGGACCTCCCAGCCAACTCCCAGCCCCGCAATCCGTACAATCTGCCCGTTTTTACGCACAATACTTCAACACACACTCCGTTTCAATCGTCACCGAACACGTATTTCACCTCGTCCGACAACTACCGCTCTCCCGTAGTCCGTTTAAATTTTATAGCTTACCATTAGACATATGACTATAATCCAATGCTTGATAATCCTAGACCATCTCCGGCATCATCCTCCACCTCCGCCGCAGGCTTTCCTCCACACTGATCCCCGACGCACTGCCTGCCGTCGCCTTCCTGACCCTCTCTCTCATCCCCAACCCGACCTCCTCAAGCCTCCTCAGCACATTCCCATACACTTCCTTGCTGGTTGGGCCTTGGACACCCCTTGCGCTTACGCCGCCATCCAGGATCTGCAACGCCGCAAAAGCAACAGGCAGACCCACCGTCCGCGACATCGCAGTGGCGTCCTTGGTGCCATACGTGATGAGCGAGGACGTGTGGATCTCCTCGTCCACTGAAGGCGCAGTGAGCGGAACTTGGGAGCCCTTCGGCCGTGTGATAATCTCGTGCGACAGGATGACGAGGTCGCGCTCATGCGGTGCATACCGGAGTTTATGGGCAAGTAAGGTGGCGAAGAGGTCGAGAGGTGCTGTGGGCTTGCTCGGTAACGGTGGCAGAGAGCAGTCAGGGCCGTTCCCGAGAGCATGCTCCGACAACGACGGTGGGATGATAGAAAGCCAGTGAAGGGCCTCTAGGGCCACGTCGCGTTGGTTCGGGGAGATAACATCGTCAATGGCCGACTTCAGAGAGCGGGCGTCATTCATGATGAGAGTGCCAAGCTTCCGTTCAAGTGCTGCACGGACAAGAGAGTGCCAATCGTGAGGATTGACGGCCGTTGATCCCTCTAGCAGACCAATACTCTTGAGCGAAGACATGAGATCCGCGAAACCTGGGTATCGCAGGGTGCCCCGGAAGATGGTTCGAACGCTGTCCAGAGGTTCAAGCCCGTAAACGCCTGCGTATGGCAAGCTGTTCCTGTTTGCAAGTCCTTCGAATTTGATGGTGTTGGAAAGAGGGACGTCAGGGAAGTATGTCCGGAGCAAGTCATCGCCGTCAATTTCGCAAGCCTATCGTGCCAATGTTCATTTTCGCATCAGCCACTGAAAAGGCCCAAGCTTACCTTGCCATACAGCTTGAATAGTGCTGAGTTTGAGGCGGCGGTTAGGACACCCTTCGGGCTCCAGCTAAATTTGTAACCGAGTGGCACTTCTGCGTCCTCTGGAGCAGGCAGACCACCACAGAATGACGTGAAGGACACAACCTCCTTCCCCTGCGCTCGCAATGAGTCGATCAAAGACAAGGCAGAACAGTGGTCGATACCAGGGTCCAGTCCAATCTCGTTCATCAGCAGGACGTCAGCAGACACGGCACTAATTGTGGAATATTAGTAGTGAGCTTGGACGAGGCATTCGGGTAGCATACCGGTCATGCAGCTCAAGCATAGCGGGAGAGATGTATGATGCTGTGACGAGATGTTTCCGATGGCGGATGCACAACTCAGCAACAGATGGATGGAATGGGACAGGCAGAAGACTACATCGAGACTCTAGTCTTCAATTTCTAATTTTCACCAGAAGTTGGAGAGCGTAACATACCTGATGACGACGTCCGAATCTGCAACCAATCTCTCTACACTTTCCATGTGTCCCAGGTCCACAAACGTGGGTACCGCATTATCATACGGCGACGTCAAACGCTCAGCATCGACTAACACGTTGCTCGCTGACAATGGGGTCAGCGGGTATCGAAAACGCAATGTCGCGAAGGGAGGAAACTCACCAACGACAAGACGTACATCTGACCTGCTGCAAAGCTCTTGCACGGCGGGCGGTGCCACCATCCCGCTCCCAAGAATTAGTACTTTCTTCTTTGCCTGCATTCCATCTACCCTGCCTCTGCTTCCTTTGGGAGAAGAGGAAACGCTATCCTTCCAAACGCCCAAGGGCTCCCTCAACCACTCCCACTCCGATCTCAATTCACCCCCGCTTGCCACCGTTGCCCGCTCGAGTGCACTCTGAATTGGCCTGCTCTCTTCGTTCGCATCGTCCTTGCCAGTATATGTCGAAAGAATGGATCGCAAGTAGGGGATAAACTTCGCTGAAAAGTGTTGGGACGCTTCCAGGGGCAACGCGGTGGGGAGAATGTCCACTGCCATCATCGTAACAGATGGGAGGTGGGCGGGGAGTGTAGAAGGACGTGCAACAAAGGTGGGGGAGCAAAGCGTCGTGTATTGTGAAAGGAATTCTAGGCCGCCCTGTGAGAGCAAATGAAATGCGTTAGAACAGAAATGCGATAGAGAGAAGCACCAGTACGCACGTTCACGTCGCAGCTGATATCCCCAACGCATGCAAACCGACCCTTGCCTAAGGTCTGTGCAATCTCAAGTGTCGTTGTCAATTGTTCGTTCGTCATCAGACGCGGGAATGTTGGAGCCCAACCTGCTCCATGCAGGAGGAGGGATAGATATGGTGCGATCTTGGTGTGAAACTCGGAGACATATTGGTCTGGATGAGCATAGTAGTCCAACCGCTGGAACGCGCGGCCGTCTCTCCCAACAAAGTAATCACTCGGGTGTGCATGGACTACGTAGATCTATGAAATGTTGGAATTAGGATGTCAAAATAGTCCGAGAGATTTGAACTGTACCTTGTGCAAGTCCACGTCTACCGCAGGTGTCAAGTCAGAAAGTCTCTACATCTAGCCAGCCGAGGACGCCTTACTAGGATCTGTCACAACCTTCCGTAGTTGATCTACATTGATGTGTTGAATGGGAAGTTCCTCAAGCAAGTCGAGGCATCCTTGTGCGACATTCCCAGTGCTGGTTACTTGCGGTTAGCATGGTCGGAAGGTTTGTTACGAGTGAAACTTACCCGGTGACACCAATCACCAAAGGTCCAAGACTCTTTGGCGTACCGTCTGTTGCGATCTGCGCTCCGACTACATCGCGCAGCGTCTTGCGAATAGACGCTAATGATGGATGCGTATGAGGACGCGGGGTCCACTGCCCGCAAAGAATTCACATCAAACCTGATTTCAATGATATACAGAGGCCAGCGGACTCACCAAAAATGGACTCGCGACCCCGAGTTCCAGATGGGCACGAGACATAGCGACGAGAGATTCCAGTGCGCCAGCGACTGCATGCAGGGAGAAGGAAAGTCAGTCAATTTGACTTGGAGACGATGAAAACAAGAGGAAGGCTTCACTGCAAAGTGAATTATGCATGCCCCGCGAGATATGTTCATCCCTTAGGGTACACCACCTAGGAGGAAATATTGGAGTCCTGACACTATGTGGTCGCAGGTCGGACACAGGAGACGGCGAAAAAACTCACCACCAGCAAACCAACCGAAGCCTACAGTGCGCTTTCCATCCCTCCCAGTTAAGAGCTCGTAATCGACTAATCGTGGGAGTAACGTGCGTGACTGTGCGGCATGGGGGCTCTCAGATGCGAGGAATTTGCCCAGGAGTTCCATATTATACAGCTGTCCCTTGACAGTATGGGAGAACATGACATGTGTGCGTGGGATGAAGTTGGATTTATCACCGAGAAGGGAAGGTAGGGCAGGAAGGGGGTCCGTTAAGACCTCAGGTAAAGGAGTCTCCTTGATGCCGACAATGACATGGGCGGGCTGGAGGGTGGGATGAAGCTTTGCGCCAGCCTTGTAATAGAATATGAACAGTGAATAAAGGAGTAGGATTAGAGGCCCAAACGAAATGTGGGAGAAGAGTGGGCAGGGACGGACCTTGATGAAGTCATTGGCGGTGAAGACGCGCCTTTCGCAAGGCTGAATGAGGACGTCGACGCCGTCGTTATGGACAAGGTCATAAACGGCGTCGGGGGTGAGGGGACATCTCCTCTCCCAAATGCGAGCGGGGTCCTCCCTGCGGATGCCTACTGTCAATCTCTTTGGGGAGATGGTGGTATATGGGCGACGGAGTCGGGGTGCATGGGGGGAGCGCCGGAGGACAGTCATGATTTATAGTAGCGATTGTGCAGCGTGGGCAGAGGGAAATACGCAAGGAGAGAGAGGAGGGAGGGGAGCTGAAGGGCGAGCTTTATGCGGGAAATGAGGCGGAGGCGGAGGGATGATGATCCTGCATGAATTCTGCATGATCCGAGCCGACGCCTCGCACGGGGACAAGCGGCGACAACTTGGCTGGGGGCTGAGACCGGTGTCGCCCGTGCACTGGAGACGATGGAGGTGAGGAGACCCCATCCATGCCGGGGATGCAGACGTGGGCTGGGTGCAGAGGCGTATTTCGAGTCTGAGGGCCTGAGTCGATGGAATATATAAATATTCGAAGGCTTGCTACCGCCCTGCGCGCCCCCGAGAGACGCCCAAAGGTCAAACAAGCTCAAACAGGGCGCAAAGGGGAGAAAGGCGCCTGTGTGCATACATGCTCTTCACCTTGAGCTTGACCCTGCAGCGAACACGCCCACCGACCTCGATCCGCTCAAGACGACGCTAAAAACGTTTCGCCCACGCATTATTTTCTGCTCTCGCCAAATCACGTCGCATACACCCACCCCATGGTGCCCTCGCCCTACCCTGATCAACGCCCGCGCGTTCCTCCGCCCACGGGCGACCATCGTCCCCAGCAAACCTACTATCGCCCTTCCGCCACCGGCAAAGGCGATGTTTTCTTGTTCTCTCCAAGCCTGTGCTCTCGCAACTCAAACGAGTCTGCTTCCCAATCCTCCCGTTCCTTTGACGCCTTTTCGTACACCTACAGCCCTGCCAACGATCTTTACCCCACCCAAAAGCCTCACTCCCCTCCTTTCTCAGCCCATCCTCGGTCTTTACATTCTCCTCTCTTTGTCGAAGCCTATCTATCCGGCATCGAACCTAGGCCTATCACACGCTCCCCAGGTACTCCATTTCAACAGCTCTTCAACTCCTCTCCCACGGGCTTTTGGCAAGACGACTACAATTCACTTTCACCTATCTCTCGCGACTCACCCCTTTCTGGCCACGCATCCAAGTATTGTGGTCAAGATTCAGAGTCTGAAGATAATGAATGCGGGCCACAGAGTACCAAAATCGAGTCTCTTCTCGATTACGAAAGGTCACATTCTGTCCCCGACAGCCCCGTCCACCGCCCGACCACTCCATCTTCCCTCTCCAGTCTCTCCTCCTTAGCATCTTCTCCCTCGGTTCTCTTCTCTCACGGACCTCAATCGTCGTCTCAAACTTCTTGCGGACAAACTCCTTGCTGGTCTTCGCCTGCGCAAGCTGATGATGGCGCTCCCTCATCCCTTCTCTCAGCTCTCGGCTCCCCAATCAAGCTTGTGGCTTCGCCCCCTACCTTGGCTTCCTCACAATCTTACGAACCACGATCCGGGCAAACCATCCCGTCCAATAGGTCTTTGGCGGCTGTAATGCTTGATCAACTGGGTCAACCTCGAGGTAGATCTCGTCCTGTTGCTTCCTTGTCCTCTGTCAAGGCATCTCGCTTCCCTCTTCCGGTCTTCGACGTAGACTCTGATGACGAGAACTATGAGCCTCCGGGTCGACAGAGCCGAAAGCGGGGCCGCATCTCCCAATTCAAGTCTACACTCCAACTGGGCTCTCCCACCAACCATAGGAAGCGACTGCGGACTTCTGCCCCTGCTGACCTTCGTTCCTCTCCACTTGCATGTCAAGAACCGCCTGCACGCTCCTCTGGAGCACACAACTCTGAGGACACCGGGAGTGTGGATCGAGGATACCCAAACAGAACATTTCCTCTCCACGTCCCCATTCACAGCTTCTTCCCGCTCTTCTACAGGCGTTTTCCTGTCAGTTCTGCCATCGATTCAGACCTTGCTGGGTACGCCTTTCCCTTCATGTTCTATATGCACACTGACAACATCTGCCGCAACCCGTCTTGATATCCCAACTATCTTATAGGATAAACTGCATTTCCGTGCCCAGTTTACCAGAGGGGACTGCGAATCAACCGAGGGATGCTTTGGATCTGTACACGCCCCGGTTTGTCAGAGGCAAGGGCACATCCAAGGTGCGTCCTAAGTCAACATTCAGACGGTGTAGAATCACGCAGGTCACAGGTCGGGCTCTGTCCAATTTGTTACGAGCCCATCGCTCGTGGCGGCGAGGGGAAGAAACTCTGGCTTTCCATGAAATTCTCCGCATTCAAGTGGTGTGCATTCTTCTTTCTTCATAGGCTCCTGTTGTTGATTGATCTCCCTACCTTAGAGTAACTTGGCCATATCTGTAGCTTCGCGATGCTGAACCCTCCCTTCGTAGCTACCATATGCAATACTATCACGGAATCTCTGCTCCGACAGGCCGGCCATTCTCTCCCCCCACAGCCTTCCGCACCGTGGCGCGAGCGAATCCATCCAAGCACGAGAAATCACACATCATGGAAGGAAAATGCCACAAGTGCAAGAAGTGGATTGCTGTCGAAGGGGTCAAAGATGTGGAGGCCAAGGTCCGCGAGATCTTCTGGTGGAAGCATGCCGCGGGATGCCACCAGGGCGAAGTGCTCGAGGGAGAGAGCGACATTTTTGTCGAGGATCCAGTGTGGGCTGCGGTTGCCGGGATCAGTGCGGATATCCACACTGAGAAAGGGGAAGTCATAGGAGACAAGGGAGATGAGAGTGAGGATTGAGGTGCAAGACCCTGCGCATCGGGGCTTTATTGTTGTCCATCGCTGTTCTCTTGACACAGTGGATCTCTCTCCATTGTGACTGTTACCGGTATTGTACCGTTGTATTAATGCTGCCATGTACCACTCCCGGCGCTGAAGGCTGTCAGATCACAGGGATAGCTTATCACTGCCAGACATCCAGCAGGGGAATTCCGTTGGAATTTGGCCAACTGCAGAAATCCTGTGGAAAATCCTGTGGTATACCAGTAGTCAACAACAATTGTGGAATCCCACTGCGTGCGTGAACACTGACAGTTCTGTATAACAAGGTCTGCAGACCCAAGGACACCCTGCACATACACGAGGGTTATAGTGAGACAATCAGATGAGGAAAATCTGGGTTTGTCAACCCTGGAATATCTACTGTTCAACTGTGGACAAGGGACGAAAAACTGAGGTTAGCCAATGGTTTTCAGTGGCGGAAAAATAGGGCCAGATGTCCCATTTCAATGGTTAATTTCTAGTTGGTTTCTAGTGGACATTTGTGGAATAAATAGGGTCAAGTGTCATGAACGGCCCGCTCGGCGCCTACCCCGGCGTCTCTCTTTCCCTTTTTGGACAGTTTGCCTCCCGTGTTGTCCTTATTGTCCTCTGTTGTTTACACTTCGGGGTTTTCATCATGATGTGCCGGATAACAGGAGATTCAACAGATGAATTATCACTATTAACTCACATGTTGAACGGACTTTCATTTGAAATAAAATGAGAAAACTCCTGATGTGTTAGCAAACCTGTCCCTTGTTCTCGAAGTACAATAACTCCTATTACTCCATTGTTCCTGTTGTCATTGTACTACATACCATTGTTTTCCCACTGGTTCCTGTGTCCATATTTACCTATTGTCCCCGGTTCCCATTGTCTGTTACATGTATATAAGGCCTGTACTTTGCTACCTGGAGATCTCAGTTTTGACCTCTTGTCTCCAGGTAAGCCTCACTGTATTCTCGCTTATTAGCTACACTTGCTCAATACATCTTGTTTCCAGCTTGACTGTCAAGCCCTGCTCTGCTCTCGCTGCACAAATGCTTGTTGATGCCTTTGCTCATCTCATAAGCCTCATCCCTAATCTTACTCGACAGCCAGTTGTAACATTGATGCATTCTAGTAATATAATTAATAGTAAGCTAGTACCAGCTTGCTGTGCTCAACAGCATGACCTGTTGGTGATCTATAGCCACTCAGAGGCTAAAGAGGTCCATGCTGTTCATCCGGGCTAGAAGTAGGTGCCACAACTTTGATACCAGAGTGGCAAAGTGTGTGGATGTCCAGTCGTAGTGTAGGCAATCTATAAACTGATTCTCCAATGTGCTCCATCCACTCTATAGCCACCTGCCTGGCAGTATTTTGCATTCCCACATCAATGGACATAGCTTGAAAGTGTGTATCCTGTTCTTTCAATTTGTACAAGGACAGTCACTCAAGAACTGTGGTAAAAGCTAGTATATGTAAATATTAGTACATCTTTGAGTTGCTTAATCTATTGAGACTTACGAGGCTTGTTGGTAGATTGTGGTGATGTAGAACTTTCATTTTCCTCTTCTTCTTCATTGCTTCTTGTAATTATAGAGCAATTTAACCAAGTAAGCAAAGTTACAAGGCAATGTTAAGCATGGACTAACTTGACACCATATCCTCCTGCATTGTAAGATCATCTTCAAGCAGACTGCTCCAGTCCAGTTCATCAACCAATATAGCTGGAAATAGCATGAAAATTTCTATTGCATGCTAAGTACACTACACAAGCACTTATGTCTGTGAACATGCTGCCTTGATAAAGCAATAGGTTGTTGTCGATGAGTTGAGCTTGCTCCTTGTCCATGCTTCAGGGGACATAACTGTCTTCCATCTTTTGATGCCTGATCCTGTTTGTGATGCTCTGCAAAAGTTAGAATAGAACACCAAGCAATAATATATATACACACTAGATGAGACAGAAAGAGTGCACTTAACAGGTCTTCAACAGGATTGATACTTGTCATCAAATTCCTCTTGATCTTTATCATCTGCATCCATAGAAGTGTCTTCTAGCTCAGTTCACTTCTGCTTCTTCTTTGTTTGCGTAAAAAGGCGCACTTGAAGTTTGTCATTAGCTATGTGGTTGCTACATAGTTAACAACCTGTATTCATACCTCGTTTTGCATTGTTCATTGGCTCAACTGATAGTTCATCCTTTATGTCTTCAACTGATGTTTTGTGCTTCCCTGATGCAAGGTATCAGCATGAGTGGATTAGAGTTGAATGAATATACATGCCTAGAATGGAGGTATAAGCAAGTTGGGGGATAAACATAGAATGCTTCTTGATATGTTCTGCTCACAACTCAGTCACATCTGCACAGGTACACCCAAACTCTTCCACATATTGTTTAGATCTCAGCCCCAATAGCCAATGTTTCACATAGAACCTCTCACTGTCCTCATCTACGATAGAAATAACATTTGCCAAAGCGGCAAAGTCCAGCTGTGGCTCCAACCAACATGGCATTTGGCGTGTAAAGTGGCCTAGGATTTGTGCAAAAGAACGGTAGAACCAGCGCAAGTATGCTTCCTGAGAAGTAAGCATAGCTCTGTTCACAATCCAGTTTGTAAAATTTAAAGCGTTAGGCTGCTTGTAAAACATGTGGCAATTCAAACTGTTAAGACATAATTTCAAATGACAGACAACTACAATGCACTTTGGATGTGTGAGTTCAGGGAGCATAGTGAAAAGCTTTCCACTTGGCATTGCTCCAAAAGCAAGGTGTGCCTTTCTGGCCAGTATGTCACAGGGTGGATAACTGTTGAATATTGTATTATGTCAGCGAGCTCGTCTTGTGCTCGCATCCGAGTCTCTCCTGTCTTGTCCCTCTATTATTGTCTACCATATGTCTTATGTCTTAGATTCTTGTTCCCTCGTGTATTTAGAGCTGCCCACGACGTGTTGTACCTCACGCGTTTGCTTTACAGCGTTCAAACGCGACTTCGTCTTCCCTCTTTCCTCCTCTCGCGTGCCCGTTTTTCCTACAATAACACACTACAATGTAGTAATAGGACCATGGAACTGGATCTTGACCACATGGTGATGTAGGATAGAAGCCACCATGGTAGTGCAAGCTACAAAAACAAGCAACTACTAGGTTGCAAAGTTCTATGGCAAGTTGTTAACAACATATTAGCTAATAAATAAATAAATAAACATGCCTATAGCCATTCCAAGTTCAACTAGCATGAAATAACCAGGCTCTTTATTCTCAGCTAGATCACTCAATGCTACCATAGCTGTTAGGCTACTAGGAGCATCACCGCTATCAATATGTTTGCCAGCAAATTGCCCAAGGTCTGCCCCAAAAGCATTTTCTGACTCTAAGGATAGACATTAGTACATTATTAGAATAAATCTGTTGAAGACTTGCCAACAAGATTGTTAGCAGTTTTTGTAGAGCAAATATTGATCTGCATGGCAAGAAAGGCATAATTGTCAGCAGTGCTAGGACATGGCATGTTGGTCACTTCAGCATGCTGCTTCAGTGCTGCAGAGACTGTCTTTGGCCCTGCTTCTAATGCAGCAATAGCAATGGGAGATGCCACCTATACTACAAAGTAGTATAGTGTCAACCACAACATACAAGTTTATTATTCTATGCTTACCTGCACTGCCTGGAAACACAACTTATGATGCTCTGTAGGCTCTTCCAGATCTAGCATTTTTGCTCTAAGAGTGGGTGCTGCCAGCTTGCACTGTGTATGGTAGGACTAGCCTGTAGTGTAGCAATGAGCTGCTTTGCTGATGGAGACAGCATGAGGACTCCACTCTCATGCAACTCCACCAACATATTCATTGTCAACAAGCACAGGCTTGTCAGGAGTGCAAAGATGATGCTCACCTAGGGCTGTGTCACATGCCTTTACAAAATTCTTCATGTCCACGGCAAAGAGTACGTACTTTTGTGAATATCTCATTCTCCCTCTCTCCAGGATAGCACCCGAAGGATAGCGCCCATGCAGCCATCTTAGCATGCCCGATGGTGGATCTGAGTGGGCCGAGATCGGTGCCGGCCAGCCCCACGATCATCTCACTGCTGTGAGCCACCTTCCTCCTTGTCCGCGTCCGAGCTCCTGCCTTCCTCTCTTCACCCTTGCCTTCCTCCTCTTGTTTGCTTCTGACATCCCTCATTCAGCTCTTGCTTTTCCAATGCCGGTCCACCCAGTTTTCCTCTCCGCCTTTGTGTGGTTATCTCTATACACAGGCTGCACCTCCTGCCTGCTCGTTTGCCGCACCGAGGCACAGCAACTGTGTACATGCACATTTTGGTTTTCCAGCGAGATGTCCTGGGCTCAGTGTCGCCTCCCACCTTGTTTTTCAGTCTTCACGCATCTCACTGTTGATTGCGTCACCCGACCTTACTCTTCTAGGGCCGGACAAACCTTCCACACCTGCAAGATAGAGCTGTGCAAATTCAACCATCTCTCAACCCTTGCAGTTGTCATCTCCTCCTTGAGTCTGTGTGTGGTTATCTCCACAACAGGTCCAGTTCACTAGCTACAACTCTCTGAGGGCTTCCCTCCCACTGGGATAGTCATTCCTGTTGCTTTGGCCATCTTGCGTCACTGTGCTGTATTTTTCACACCAACCTCCTATTCAGCTGCAAGCATGGCGCCTCATCCCGTCAACTCCCAGATCACCTTTATCAACCAAGCACACTGCGCCAGCCTGAACTGTCAGAAGACCGCAGTCTCTCGTGAATGCACCAACAAGATGTGCAAGATGTACTGCATTGACCTTGGGGTGCCTTGTGCATACAACCTGTATTCTAAGGCCCATTGCAATGTCACCAACCTTGCACACGCTGCAGCCATGGCATCAATGCTCTAGCCTATTTTGCTGCCATCTCCCACTGATAGCTTTACGATGGCCCATCCAGATGCTATCTTCCCCCCCTACTTCACTCGCAAGCCCTTGCTAATACCGTCTCTGCATCGACGGTGTCTGCAACCACCCTTGCTGCTGCTCCCACTGCGCCTGCGCCTCTAGCCACTCCTTTGTCAATGGCTCCATCAAATGCTCCATCCTCTGCAGGCCAGCCTCACCCCTCTAGCAGTGCACTTCCCTCAGGTGTAGAGGCCAATAGAGGCATTCAAGTTAGTGCCCCATTGATTGAGCATGTCCAGGCAAGCTCCTCCTTGAAGCGGTTTCGCAAATTGATGAGCTCATCTTGGCAGTCACAGTGGGATGAATCACAAAGGAGGAAGAGGGAGCGTTTGGCTAGGGAGGAGGCATCTCGTATCTATTGGGAAAAACTCGCACGATCAGTTATCGTCTGGTTCTGGTGACAGGTATGTGCCTGCTACACGTTACTTCGCCCATTCTCAGGCTTATACACTGGCAGGATGGATGGGCTCCTGAGCGATATCCTGTCCAAGGGATTCTGGGCTGGCCCTTCTTCAGTGTGAGTGAACATCCCAGCCTGCTTCAAAAATTGGCAGTGCAAGGCACAGACCACCTCGAGCACTATTGTCACGGTTTTTCACACCATGCTTAGCCTGGCATCTTATCAGGACAAGTTATCTCTTGGTTCATCTTATTTTTTCCTTTATCTTATCTCTCTTTCCTTTATCTCATCTCTTCCTTTTATCTTATCTCTTTTCCTATCTTATCTGCTTCTTAGATCATTCTCTCACCTGCGGCAGGTCCTGGGACCTGCCCTGAACTGATGGTCTGTGCGCCGTTCCCATGTAATATATAAAGGGCTGTGATGTGAGATCAAGAACCTCAGATTCTGTCTTCTGTTCTTCCCTCCCTTCCACTGTAGGCAGCCTAACAGCCCCTGCCCCTCTGCACCTTCTAGTCTAGGCAATCTATCATCTTCCCTTCTGTTGCCACCCCTTGTGTGCCCCATCAGTGAGCCCCTTTGTTTGTTTGTTTGGTGGCACAGTCAATAGGCTGTGACAACTATGACCTCTCAGCACGACAATGAGAGGGCATGAACGTCAGCGAGACGTTCAAAGCATATTTTCATCAGGTTTTTCTGTGGCATGCACCTGGTGTTGTTGACTGTCC
Organism: Ganoderma boninense; assembly: GCA_002900995.3. Classification (NCBI taxonomy): domain Eukaryota; kingdom Fungi; phylum Basidiomycota; class Agaricomycetes; order Polyporales; family Polyporaceae; genus Ganoderma; species Ganoderma boninense. The sequence goes on along the minus strand of CM035314.1, from coordinate 1,446,036 downwards.
TGACATGGACAGCTGCATTCGAGAGGCAGAACATCAAAGATTAGGGCAGCCTGAATTGACAGGGGACGTTTGCAATTCTCCAACAGTTTAGGTTACTGTCATGGCAGCCCCACCCCACCCAAGGAGGAAGAGAGAACATACGGATGAGGGTGTAGCCTCTTGACTGACCACATCCCATTGCCTAGCCCTATCCCATGAAGGGCCTTGTCAGCACCATCTGTTGTAATAATGATGTATCATGTTACGACTAACAGCCTGGAGTGTTTTACATCAGGTTACGGCTATTTGCATAATATATCACGGTCTCTCTAGGCCTGCTGCACAGCCACCAGCCTCCTACTGCATTTGGAAAGTGCTCTGCCAGAGACTCTGCTAGTGCTCACCCGGCTTATTTCACCTTGCTTGCCATTTTTTGGCTCTCCCTCTCTCTTGCTGACTCTCAGGCACTTTCCCCGAGCCTTCTCCATCAATTCCGGCCTCCCAAGATCTCTCCTCCCATTAAAATTGAGCCTGCTGAGGCATAGTGGCTTGATTTGGCAGGTGCCACCTCCCGGCAGGTAAGCCCCATTGTTTTCCCTATTACTCACTCGTTTTTAGGCCATTGCTCTCGGTGTTTTTTTGCGTTCAGTTCGCATTTTCAGGGTGCATCAAACACATCTATTGCACCACAATAAAGTGTTGGGACCTGGTGGACAGATGGATAGACAGACGTACAATTGTAGATACTTATCGGACTTTAGATTTACTTACTTTTCGGCTTTTCCCGCAGAGCAGTTCTACTCTCGCGCATACGCGCGCTCCCTTTTTCCTCAGTTGTTCTTCCACCTGACTGAGGTATGTTCCATTTACCTGCACTGTAGATTACATTGCTGACATCCTGTACTTAGCTGACACTCTATCTGCGTCTCAATAGGTACAAAGAAATATATAGTTAGTCGTTCTTCCACCCGACTGAGCTGACGCTCTATCTGCGTCTCAATAGGTTATGAGCCCTGCTCGCCTATAGAAGCAAAAGCTCATCAGCTCCCATCGGAAGAAGCAGGCCACATCGGACATGGCTCTCCCACATTTCTATTCCACTCCATTCCTTAGATCTCTCCAGATCGCGCTCGCATGCCACGTCCTATGACCGGCACCAGACCTCCTACTCCCACGGACACCCAACCGGCCACTACTATGCCCGCCACGGCAACGCCTTCTCAGCCCCGTGTCTGGGAACTCCCATCCAGCATCAACACGCTCGTCCCTATGCAGGCGCTCCGGAACGAGGATGACTATCGCGGTTGGGCAACGGAGATGAGAGGCGCGCTGGAGTACGCGACCGTCTGGAAGATTGTGAGTGGCGCAGAACCAGCTCCGGACATGAAAGACTCGGATGCCCTCGAGCTCTGGCAGCGCAAAGACGGTGCCACGCGCTCGATGATAAATCGTGCGATGGACCGCTCTATCGCCCAGATGGTCGACGGGCTCAAGACCGCGCACAAGTACTAGACTACGCTCGAGACACAGTTCTCGCATACGTCTCTCAACTCTGCCATCTCCTAGTTCCGCTCCCTGGTCATGCCGCTCCCCTCCATTCACCAGCTCAAAGCGCACATCAAGTCTTTCCAGGTCGCGATCTCGCACATCAAGGCTGCAACCTTCACCATCCCGGACCAGATCGCTGCCAGCATCTTCCTCTCCACCCTCGTTGATCACGACGGCGAGCCGTGCCAATGGCAGGCCTACACCGCCAAGGTGATGCTCACGGCGACTACGACTCTCAACGAGGTCCTCGCTGACGCCCGAAATGAGCGCTGCCACGTCCTGGGCAACAGGCCTTCTACGACCGGTGCCTCGACAGATACCACCCTCAACATCGAACTCGCCCTCGCCACGTTCGAGCAAGAAGCTCACAGGCAAGGATTGAAGTGGTGCCGCTACTGCAGGCGCAAGGGCCACACGTTTAGCGAGTGCCGCTCGAAGGGCGACGAGAACTACGGGAGGAAGCCGCGCACGCGAGGAAAGAAGAAGGGGGAGAAGAAGGAGAGGTCACACGTAGCGCAGGATGACGACGATGACGAATCGGGCTCCGAGGACGAGAACTCACACTTTGTACGCTCAGAAACAGTTTTATACACCTCGCGTTCCTCGTACCCCACTTGTGAAGCTCCCTCGCCACGCGCGATGCCTGTGACTGACCTTGGGTTCATCACACAGCCATCACCCACGCATGACTTTGAGTCCTCGTCGGGATTGAAGCCGCGCACACACAAGCCGCCTCCAACCATCATCATCGACTCTGGCACATCCTCGCATGTCCACTCTCGCAAATCCGACTTCATTTCCGTCAAGCCTACATCTAGCTCGATACGAGGCTTTGGCGATGGCAAGACGACTGTCGCCGGCCGTGGTGAAGCGCAGGTCCTAGCCAGCCTGCCCGACTATGGCTGCACTCATCTCCGTCTCATGGACACCTGCTACACCCCGAACACCTCTCCCAGCCTCATCTCCGTCTCATGGCTCAACGACGCCAACTGCTACACACTGTTTGGCAATGGTCACTGTGTCTCCTTCGAGAAACAGGATGGTGGCGCGCTTCTTCGCCATGCGCTCACCAGTGAGAAGGTCGTCTTCACAGGTACTCAGGGTCCTGACCGCCTCTATCATCTAGATGTCCCCCCGGCTGACATAGCCTACACCACATCTGAGGCTGCGCCAACACGGCTCCACTCCTGGCACCGTCGCATGGGACACCTCAACTACAAGTCTCTGCGACGGATGATTCAAAAGGGCCGCCTGCGAGGAATCAAACTCTCCGCGGCCGAGCTCAATGCCGAGCCACCTCCTTGCCCATCCTGCATCATGGGCAAGATGACCCGCGCATCATTTCCGCCCTCCGAGGGCATCAAAGCAGAGCGGGCCCTGGAATTCGTCTCGACTGACCTCTGGGGCAAGGGACAGGTCCAGACCCCTAGCGGGAAGCGTTACCTCATGACGCTGACCGACCACTTCACTCGCTGGCTCTGGGTTGCATATCTACGGCGCAAGTCTGACGCTTTTGGCGCTTTCAAGGAATGGCTCCTTATGGTTGAGCGGGAGACCGGTCACAAGCTCGCCGCACTGCGTGCTGACAATGGCGGCGAGTACCTCTCCATCGAATTCAAGACGTTCTGCAAGCAGAAAGGCATCCGCCTCGAGACCACATCTGCTCGTACGCCTGAGCAGAACGGGATTGGTGAACGCCAAAACCGTTCCGTCTTCGATCGTGTTCGCACCGTCCTCATCGACGCTGGCCTCCCACCTCGCTATTGGGGCGAAGCCATCAACTATGTCGTATACACCAAGAACCGCAACCCAACCTCCGCTCTCAAGGGTTGCTCCCCATACGAAACCCACTACAATCGCGCCCCGGATGCGACCTTCTTGCACCGCTTTGGCCAGCTGCTGTTGTGGTATTGATACATCATTTTACGGTTATCTCCCAGGAGCGTTTTACATCATATTACGGTTACAGGCATGATGTATCATAAGCCCCCGGGGCTTATGCCGGATTCTACCCAATTAGGCAAGGCCTCCTCCGGGGCCTCCAGGAAGAGCCCCCATGCTTATCTAAGCCCTCCCGGGCCTGCTGTGGCTGTACCTTTTTGCTCCTCCCATCAATCCTTGCCTCCCGGGCCTGCTGTGGCTGTACCCTTCTGTTCCTGCCATCAATTCTGGCCCCCCGGGCCTGCTGTGGCTGTGTACCCTTGCTTCTCCCATCAATCCTGCCTTCCGGGATGCCTCCTCCCATCAAATATCAACCTCCCGGCTTCCCTGGCCCAATTAGGCAAGTGCCCAGTACCTGGGAGGTGGGGGACCTTGTTCCCCTTGCTGTTAGGCCATTCCTGGGCCGTTTCGCTTCATTGTAGGTGCGTTCTGTTCGCATTTTCAAGGCGAACAAAATGTATATACTCAGTTACTACATAGTGGCCCCTACCCAGACCCATAGTGCCCCCTTAGGATCGACCTAGGGGGCACTGTTTGGTGAATATCTCTTCCGTTTCTTGGCCGTTTTGGGCGCATGAGGGCTCATTGGATTCGCATTTTTAATACGCACCTAACGAGCCCTCATTCGTCCAAATCCGTCCAGCGGTCGTCCCGGAGCAGATACCTTCTCCTCCTGGGGAGCAGGTATCTGTATCTCAGCAACCCCTGGACCGTTTGCCTTGCTGTTTGCACTCACTTGTACGTCTGTTGTACTGTATTTCATGCAATGTATTCACTTGTACATTGATAGTCAGCCCATCATGCAGGATGCCCATCAGTATGCAGCCTCTCCTACTTCGACGGCCCATATCTCCACAACGCATGAGCCGTTTTTTGTGCCCGTGGTACGCCTGGAAAGCCCTTGCTCATAGCTTTCTAACGAGCCCCTGAACGTCCCAAACGGACCACTGGTCATCCCGGGAGGCCAACCCTCTCCTCCTACCTCCATCTTATACTCATCCATCTATATCTCAGGCAGTTTCCCACCGTTTCCCCTCATCTCTTTTGCATCGTAGATGTGTATGTACCTGCTACATGAATCCATGACCATATTTGCTATCAGGCCAGTGGATCTATTTGGGCTCCCTTATCAGTATCCTCACAGTATACACCCTATGCCCCCCTTGGCCCACCATGGATAGGCAATGTAATAGGTTGACTAAATAGAGCTAAATGAGGGCTATCCAACGCAACAAGAATCATGCACAACGGTTGAGAGGAAGCCAACTTATAGCTTGAACAGTTCCTGTTAGCTGGTTTAAGACCCTGCCTTCCGGGTTAAGACACTTGCCCGGAGTGTCTTACTGTTATACAGTGGGTCTACTGGAGTTGAAAACATCATAACTAGGCCAATACTTGACCGTTTTGCATGATTCTTGTTGCGTTGGATAGCCCTCATTTAGCTCTATTTAGTCAACCTATTACATTGCCTATCCATGGTGGGCCAAGGGGGGCATAGGGTGTATACTGTGAGGATACTGATAAGGGAGCCCAAATAGATCCACTGGCCTGATAGCAAATATGGTCATGGATTCATGTAGCAGGTACATACACATCTACGATGCAAAAGAGATGAGGGGAAACGGTGGGAAACTGCCTGAGATATAGCAGGATGAGTATAAGGTGGGGGCAGGAGGAGAGGGTTGGCCTCCCGGGACGACCAGTGGTCCGTTCAGGACGTTCAGGGGCTCGTTAGAAAGCTATGAGCAAGGGCTTTCCAGGCGTACCACGGGCACAAAAAACGGCTCATGCGTTGTGGAGATATGGGCCGTCGAAGTAGGAGAGGCTGCATACTGATGGGCATCCTGCATGATGGGCTGACTATCAATGTACAAGTGAATACATTGCATGAAATACAGTACAACAGACGTACAAGTGAGTGCAAACAGCAAGGCAAACGGTCCAGGGGTTGCTGAGATACAGATACCTGCTCCCTAGGAGGAGAAGGTATCTGCTCCGGGACGACCGCTGGACGGATTTGGACGAATGAGGGCTCGTTAGGTGCGTATTAAAAATGCGAATCCAATGAGCCCTCATGCGCCCAAAACGGCCAAGAAACGGAAGAGATATTCACCAAACAGTGCCCCCTAGGTCGATCCTAAGGGGGCACTATGGGTCTGGGTAGGGGCCACTATGTAGTAACTGAGTATATACATTTTGTTCGCCTTGAAAATGCGAACAGAACGCACCTACAATGAAGCGAAACGGCCCAGGAATGGCCTAACAGCAAGGGGAACAAGGTCCCCCACCTCCCAGGTACTGGGCACTTGCCTAATTGGGCCAGGGAAGCCGGGAGGTTGATATTTGATGGGAGGAGGCATCCCGGAAGGCAGGATTGATGGGAGAAGCAAGGGTACACAGCCACAGCAGGCCCGGGGGGCCAGAATTGATGGCAGGAACAGAAGGGTACAGCCACAGCAGGCCCGGGAGGCAAGGATTGATGGGAGGAGCAAAAAGGTACAGCCACAGCAGGCCCGGGAGGGCTTAGATAAGCATGGGGGCTCTTCCTGGAGGCCCCGGAGGAGGCCTTGCCTAATTGGGTAGAATCCGGCATAAGCCCCGGGGGCTTATGATACATCATGCCTGTAACCGTAATATGATGTAAAACGCTCCTGGGAGATAACCGTAAAATGATGTATCAATACCACAACATATGGTGCTTTGGCTGCCGTGCATTTGTCTACGACGACCGGCCTGGCCACAAGAAGCTCGATCCTCGTGGTCGTGAGGGCGTTTTCCTGGGCTATGCCGACACCCAAAAGGCGTACCGGGTGCTCCTTCCCAATGGGAAGGTTATCACTTCAATCCATGTCAAGTTCAACGACGACGTGAATGGGTACACCGGGCCTTTGGCTGAGGGGGAGTCTTATGACTCGCTCTTCGAACTTGAGGAAGACCTTCCAGCTCCTCTCGATGAAGATCGCTCGTCCTCCAGCCAAACACCGGGCACCTCTATCGATCTCGTAGCCCCTCCTATTCACGTTCACGTCCCTGCACCTGAACCAGCTAACCAACCTGCAATGCGACCTCGAGGACGCCCTAAGGGTTCCAAGACCCAGAAGGGTGGCATTCCCACACACCACTCGAATCGCATTGCGGCACAGGCCCAGCCAGTTGCTCCTGCTGTGGACCCTCCACAGGCAGTCGATGCACCGGCAGAGGCACCTCTGGACGTTGGTCCAGGGGGAGCACCTGAGCTAGATCCCGGCTTTGAGTCTGAGCTCATGGATTTGTCCGACCTCGAGATGGTCGACAACTCTCTCCTCATCGACCACTCGTTCATCCTCTATGGTGATGAACCCAAGACGGTTGAAGAAGCACTGGCGTCGCCGGACTCCAATGAGTGGCTTGCTGCCATGGAGAAGGAGCTCCAGTCGATCACAACACTGGGAACATTTAAGCTCACCGAGCTTCTACCCGGACACAAGCCCATCGGCACCAAATGGGTTTTCCTTAGGAAACAGGACATGGATGGTCGAGTTATTCGATACAAGGCTCGTCTTGTTGCGCAGGGTTTCACACAGCGACCAGGCGACTTTGGCAACACCTACGCGCCCGTTGCAAAACCCGAATCCATTCATGCCCTCTGTGCACTCACGGCTCAGCGTGGTGGTATCATCCATGTTGTCGATGTTGACTCTGCTTTTCTCAACAGCGAGATCCCTGATGGTCAAGAGGCCTATGTGAAGCAGCCTCCTGGCTTTGAGCAACGCGGTCTCGAGTCTCTTGTGTGGCGACTCTCCAAAGCGCTTTATGGACTCAAGCAGTCTGGGTACCTCTGGTACCAAAAGCTGAGGTCTGTCATGAACGGCACGCTCGGCGCCTACCCCGGCATCTCTCTTTCCCTTTTCGGACTGTTTGCCTCCCGCGTCGTCCTTATTGTCCTCCGTTGTTTAGCAAACCTGTCCCTTGTTCTCGCAGTACAATAACTCCTGTTACCCATTGTTCCCGTCGTCATTGTACTACATACCATTGTTCTTCCACTGGTTCCCGTGTCCATAGTTACCTATTGTCCCCGGTTCCCATTGTCCGTTACATGTATATAAGGCCTGTACTTCGCTACCTGGAGACCTCAGTTTCGACCTCTTGTCTCCAGGTAAGCCTTGCTGTATTCTCGCTCGTTACTTACTCGCTCAATACATCTTGTCTCCAGCCTGACTGTCGAGCCCTGCTCCGCTCTCGCTGCACAAGTGCTCGTCGACGCCCTTGCTCGTCTCGTAAGCCTCCTCCCTGATCTTACTCGACAGCCAGTCGTAACATTAGGTCGAAACTTCAACACGAGCACCGGCGTACTCCACCCACACTCTTTCCCTCTCGTACAGTACGCACTTAGATCCTCTGTGTTGGCCTAGCGTAGTGCGCGCTCTAGTCACACCATCGGACGTGGTCTCGGCGCAACCTGAGGCTTGCCACTCTTAGTGGTACAGTACGCGGAAAGCTCCTAACACGAGACCCCGGTACTGACAGAAGTGGTCCGCCTCACGGCGTGGGAGGCTAGAGAAAGGCGGCGAAACAAAGCCAAGGCAGAACACCCTTGGGCCCGTGTCCCTTGGGCTAAGACACAGCAATAGGCCGAGGAGGCTGAGCAGACAGTGTTGGATCGTGCACCTGCCGTTTCATTCCTAGGATAAGGAAGCGAGATTCAACGTGGCTTGCCAAGCCTGGGGACACATATTTCACCCCACTGCGGTACAGGACGAGTACTGGGACGAAGATAAGCAAGCCTGGTACTACTGCGAGGAGCAACCGTGCCCCCACCGATCACACACATTCGACGATACTCTTGAAACTCGCGAAGGCATCGCCCCTAGACTCCTCACCACCAAAGAACAGGAAGTCCTAATCCACGCGAAGATCGCAAACCCACCAGCACCTGCACCTCGAGATCCAAGCCGACCCCCAGCTCGCCAAGCCGCCCTCATCGCATCCAGGAACCCCTCATCCCGCTCTGCCTCGCGCCCTACCTCACAACCCCAGAGTCGTGTCCAGAGTCGAATCCCCAGTCCTGCACGATCGACAGGGTCTCCCATCCTCGACAAGACTCTTGAACTCGTCACAGAGCGTCTTGGACAGCGACGAACCTCAACTCCCGCAACCCCCATTGCTTCAACTTCTAAACTCCCAAAGGCAGAGAAAAAGCCAGAAGTAAAGAAGGAACCCAAGCAAGAGACCATCAGCCTCAACACTCCACAAGCTCAGCTGCACCCAGTCGAGCGTCCACACCCGCCATGACTACCCCTGCCCCTGCTCCACCGTTCGACACCTCCAAGCTCCTTTCCCAAATCGCCCCACGCGACTATGATGGAAAATCCCCCCAGGATGGCCTCCGCTTTGTGTCTGCAGCCCAGATCTACTTCAACACCCTCACAGCGGTGGCTGTCGGCACACCACCTGATGTGGTATGGATGACCATCCTCAGTAGGCTCACGGAAGGAGCATCAGCCTGGGCTGGCCCCCACATCGTGACGCTCGCTGGTGGAACTAGTCCTTGGGCAAACTACGCCGCGTTCAGCACAGCCTTCAAGGACCACTTCTGCGCAGCCGACGACAAGGAGGCTGCCATCGCTGAACTGGTCAAGCTTTGCAAGGCATACCGCAAGGTCGGCACCGTCCAGGAGTATACCGCGCAGTTTAACGCAGCCGCGGCTCGAACCGGCTTTGGCGACGAGGACAAACGCGAACGCTACCGCTCGGGCCTGCCTCCCAGGCTCCGGGACGTCCTCACCACCAGTGCCCACGACATCTCGGACCTCACCAAAATCCAGAAGGTGGCGCTGTCGCTCGACCAGGCCCTCGTCACCAGAGAGGAAGAACGGCCGAAGTCGTTTGGATGGAAGAAGAAGGGGGAGAAGGCGGCCGCTACCGGGAAGAAGCTGTTCCCTGGAAACTGTCATATCTGTGGCCAGCCCGGACATCGTAAGTATGACTGCCCGCGGCTGAAGAGTCAGCAAGCCGCTTCCTCGTCCACTGCAACTACGGAAGTAGCGGCTCTTCAGGCCCAGGTCAAGGCGATGGAGGAGAAGATCGCGGCCCTTACGACCGCTGAGAAGAAGGAGGGTTTCTGATCAGAGCCGCACTGGACGCTGCGCGTGCCGGCTCTTGTAGTAATAGTCGATTTTCTGTACTGAGTTCTGCGTTTGTATATGAAGTAAATCATAGTGGCCAACACTTTCATATACCAGTACGGTTAATCGGCAAGCAGCGACACAAGGACATAGTAGCCATGGTAGATAGCGGAGCTACTACTAAGTTTTTACATAGACGGTTCGTAGAGAAGAACCAGGTTACGACGAGGAAGTTGGCAAGGCCAATTCCCCTGTACAACATAGATGGTACCGAGAACCGTGATGGAATGATCACGGAGGTCGCCGTGTTGGATATGGCGATTGGAGACCACCGAGAGAAGGTGGTGTTTGTGGTGACAGACATAGGAGAAGAGGATGTGATCATTGGCCTGGACTGGCTGCGCGAACACAACCCTGAAGTAGATTGGGAACGTGGCTCGCTGCACCTATCGAGATGTCCAGAGGCATGTCCGGCTCATCGGAAGGCATCCAAACCTGTTGAAACCAAAGCGCGTGATACGGAGGTACGGCTTACAGCGCACAATGGTTCTCGACGGGTGCGGAAGGCAAAGACGATGGGTAGGATATGCACGGCCGTAATGGTCGAGGAGGAGGAAGATAGGCCTCCACCACCAGGTTTTCTGCCGGAATGGGATGGCACTGAGGAGTCTCTTCTCAATGCACTAGAAGATGGACAATGACTTCGAGGTACCCCCAAGATCTTTGTGTCGGCGAGCTACACGTACTCTCAACAGCTCGCTGAACAAGAGTGCCAGAAGAAGGAAGTCCGTCCTGTCGAAGAGATTGTACCTCCCCAGTACCATGAGTATCTGCGTGTGTTCTCGAAAGAGGCGTCCGAACATCTACCTGAACATGGACCCTACGACCACGCTATAGAACTCGTACCAGATGCTAGGATGTTCCATTCCAAGGTGTACCCCCTGTCGCCCAGCGAGCAGGTTGAGCTTGACAAGTTCCTTAGCGAGAACTTGGCCAAAGGATATATTCAAGAGTCGAAGTCACCGATGTCGTCACCATTCTTCTTCGTTAAAAAGAAGGATGGCAGCCTACGTCCTGTACAGGACTACTGGCGATTGAACGACATCACCATTAAGAACCGATACCCGCTGCCGCTGGTGTCGGACTTGATGGATCGACTCAAGAGGGCCAAGTACTTTACAAAGCTTGACATCCGTTGGGGGTACAACAATGTGCGGATCAAGACCGGTGATGAATGGAAGGCTGCCTTTGTTACCAATCGCGGACTGTTCGAACCGAACGTGATGTACTTCGGACTGGCCAACTCGCCCAGTACATTCTCTGCGCTCATGAACGACATCTTCAAGGACCTCATCATACTCGGCAAAATCACTATCTACCTCGACGACATCCTTATATTCACCAACAACATCGAGGAACACCGCACACTGGTGCGTGAGGTCCTGAAGCGTCTGGCGGAGCACGACCTGTTCTGCAAGCCAGAGAAGTGCGAATTCGAACAGCCTAAGGTTGAGTACCTAGGTGTGCTCGTCTCGGAGAACTGTGTGGAGATGGACCCAGTGAAGGTCAGGGGTATCGCAGAATGGCCTGTCCCTCAGAACGCCTCAGATGTACGGAAGTTCCGCGGTTTCGCGAATTTCTACAGGCGGTTCATTAAGGACTTCAGCGCAGTATGCAAACCCCTCGACCGCCTCACAGGTAGCGCTCCCTGGCAATGGGGTGCCGAAGAGCAATCAGCATTCGACGAGCTCAAACGTCGTTTCACTGAAAGCCCTGTCCTGAGCATGTATGACCCAGACCGCAAAACCCGCATTGAAGTCGATGCATCCGGGTATGCTACCGGTGCGGTCCTGTCTCAGGAGGGGGAGGACGGCAAATGGCACCCTGTGGCTTTTCACTCTGAGTCAATGAGCGATGCGGAACGCAACTACGAGATCTATGACAAGGAGATGCTCGCTATCATCCGTGCCCTGCAGGCCTGGCGCCACTACCTCGAGGGTCTTCCCAGTGTGTTCGAGATCCAGTCGGACCACAAGAACCTCGAGTACTGGAAAGCCGCGCAAAACCTCACACGCAGGCAGGCACGATGGGCTCTCTATCTGTCACGGTTCGACTTTGTCATTGCACACAAGCCAGGCACCTCCAATGGTAGGGCAGACGCGCTGTCGTGCAGGCCTGATCACCAGAAGGATGACGCCGATGACAACCTGAACCGAGTCATGTTGCAACCCGATCGCTTCCGAGTACTGGCAGCCAAGAGAGGGCACATGTCAGTGGTACCAGAGAAGGCACTGCTCCGCCGCATTCGAGAATGTGGAGAGCGTGAGCAGGAGGTCGCAGAGGCACTCAGCAAGCTCGATAAGCTAGGGCCAGCACGCCTACAGAATGATTTGGTGGACTGGAACACAGAACAAGGCCTGCTGCTCTACCGCGGCCGAGTTTATGTCCCCAAAGACGACGCGCTCCGAGCAGAGATAGTGCGCATTCACCACGACCTCCCGCCTGCTGGACACCCTGGCCAGGCAAAAACGGTGGAGTTGGTTACACGGAACTACTGGTGGCCGGGCATGGCAAAGTTCATTAAGGATTACGTTGAGACCTGTGACACTTGTTGCCATGGCAAGACTTCACATGCGAAGCCACACGGTCCCCTTCAACCCAACGAGATCCCGGACGGCCCAGGCCAAGTAGTTACCTGTGACTTCATCACTGGACTGCCGGAGGTGGACGGATACAATGCGCTCCAGCTTATTGCTGATCGGCATGGAAAGACGATTCACCTTATTCCATGCACCGAGGAGATCGACACGGAAGGGACTGCAGACAACTTCATTAGAGAATGGTTCCGCCTACATGGACTCCCGCGTAAGATCATCTCTGATCGGGGGCCCCAGTTCTCTAGCAAGCTCTTCCGTGCAATCCTTAAAGGCCTCGACATAGAAAGTGCGTTGTCCACAGCCTACCACTCGCAGACGGATGGACAGTCGGAGCGATGGAACCAGGAGATAGAGGCGTACCTACGGATGTACTGCTCAAGGCGCCGCGACGATTGGGTCAAGTGGCTGCCAACGGCAGAATACTGCTTCAACTCGCGCGTACATTCATCCACAGGGTACTCGCCGTTTTACCTCATGTACGGCTATGAACCTCAGTTCCACGTTCCAATGCTATCCACCACGGTGCCTACGGCAGACAAACGAAGAGAGGAGTTGCGGCAGGCAAGGGAGGATGCGACGTCAGCCTTAACCCTGGCAGCAGAGCGGATGAAGGAGTACTATGATCGCTACGTCTCCACTGCTCCAGAGTTCAAGGAGGGACAGAAGGTGTGGCTCGACACTAGGAACTTCCGGGTCCCTGGAGTCTCTCGGAAACTGGTGGACCGGTATGCTGGCCCATACCCTGTCAAGCGCAAAGTGGGAAACTTGGCTTACAAGCTCAAGCTCCCCAAAGACATGGGACTCCACCCAGTGTTCCACGTGACGCTCCTACACCCACACAAGGAAAGCCAGCTTCCCGGTCGGCATCCCCCTGAACCTGCAGCTCTCGAAGTGGAAGGAGAGGAAGAGTACGAAGTAGAGGAAGTGTTAGAGTCGTGTCGGTATGGGCGGTGGAAGAAACTACAGTATCTTGTTCACTGGAAGGGCTGGGGCCCTGAACACGATAGCTGGGAAGACATGTCGGATCTAGCAAATGCGCCGAAAGTGCTGCAAAAGTTTCATTCGACACATCCCGATGCTCCTGGCCCTCTCAACAAGAAGACTCGATCGTGAGGACACGATCCTTAGAAGGGGGGTATTGTCATGAACGGCACGCTCGGCGCCTACCCTGGCGTCTCTCTTTCCCTTTTTGGACTGTTTGCCTCCCGCGTCGTCCTTATTGTCCTCCGTTGTTTAGCAAACCTGTCCCTTGTTCTCGCAGTACAATAACTCCTGTTACCCATTGTTCCCGTCGTCATTGTACTACATACCATTGTTCTTCCACTGGTTCCCGTGTCCATAGTTACCTATTGTCCCCGGTTCCCATTGTCCGTTACATGTATATAAGGCCTGTACTTCGCTACCTGGAGACCTCAGTTTCGACCTCTTGTCTCCAGGTAAGCCTTGCTGTATTCTCGCTCGTTACTTAGTCGCTCAATACATCTTGTCTCCAGCCTGACTGTCGAGCCCTGCTCCGCTCTCGCTGCACAAGTGCTCGTCGACGCCCTTGCTCGTCTCGTAAGCCTCCTCCCTGATCTTACTCGACAGCCAGTCGTAACAAGGTCGATCATGCTGGAACTTGGTTTCAGGGTCTGCCGCTCTGACCCCTGCGTTTTCTACCGCCACGAAGGAGATGACCTCACAGTTGTCACATCACATGTTGATGACTTGGCTCTCTTCTGCCCTAGCATCCGTGTTGCCTCGACACTCAAGTCGGAGATTGCACAGCACGTTCCGATCAAGGACGGAGGCGACATTTCTGTACTTCTCGGTGTCAAGGTCACTCGTGACCTCGATGCTCAAACGATCTCTTTCTCCCACACGCACAAGATCGACGCTGCGCTCGGGGAGTTTGGTCTCAAGGACGTCAAGCCTGTCTCGACACCTATGGATCAGACTGCTGTACACCTTTCCAAGGCTGATGCCCCCAAGACGCCAGATGAAGAAGCCTTCATGCGAAGGGTTAACTACCCATCCGTGGTCGGTACACTCATGCACATCGCTGTTCACACTCGACCAGACATTGCCAAGGCTGTTCAAGTTGTCGCACAGTTCATGGTGAACCCTGGCAAGAAACACTGGTCTGCAGTGAAGCGTATCTTTCAATATCTCAAGGGAACTCGGCACTACGTCCTAACGGTTGGCGGTGATGGTCCCACTGAGCCTCTCGCATACTCCGACTCTGACTTCGCCAGTTGTCCTGACACCCGCTGCTCGACATCTGGCTATGCTGTTCTCATTGGTCAAGGCACTGTGTCCTGGTCAGCAAAGAAGCAGACAGTCGTCGCGGCATCTACTGGCGAAGCAGAGTACTACGCAGCGGAGCATTGCGGTCACGAGGTCCTGTGGCTATGACAACTCCTCCAGGAGCTCCACTACTTGCCTATCATCTCACCTCCATCAACATCATTCCAAATGGACAACACAGCTGCACTTCGGATGATCGACAATCTGGACGAGGTGACGAACTGCACGAAGCATATCAATATCATGTACCATTGGGTTCGAGATGCAGTGCGTTCACGGCACATAGCACTGGCTTATGTCCCTAGCAATGACAACATCGCGGACATCCTAACTAAGCCATTGAGTCCACAATCCCATAGGCAACTCACTGCGGCATTAGGCGTTGGACCACCTCGAGCCGCTGCTCATTGAGGGGGAGTGTTGGGACCTGGTGGACAGATGGATAGACAGACGTACAATTGTAGATACTTATCGGACTTTAGATTTACTTACTTTTCGGCTTTTCCCGCAGAGCAGTTCTACTCTTGCGCATACGCGCGCTCCCTTTTTCCTCAGTTGTTCTTCCACCCGACTGAGGTATGTTCCATTTACCTGCACTGTAGATTACATTGCTGACATCCTGTACTTAGCTGACGCTCTATCTGCGTCTCAATAGGTACAAAGAAATATATAGTTAGTCGTTCTTCCACCCGACTGAGCTGACGCTCTATCTGCGTCTCAATATAAAGTGCGTCCCTTCTGTTTTCAACAAGCCCCCCTTAGGTCAACTTTGGGGGGGACTGTTTTCCCTCTCCTGCATTTGTTTCTGGACGGATCCGTATGACAGAGGGTGTGTTTTGTTTGCACGGTTTGTGCACACAGAACGAGCCCCATATCATATAATTCTGACCAGTGGTTGTCGAGATAGACATACCCTCTCCTCCAGGGGAGGGGAGTCCATATCTCTACAACCACTAGATAGAATTGTACGATCTCTTTTGCATCTGACAGCTGACACTTACTCTGTCTAGGGAGTACCATTTGTTATGCAGGCAGTCTACTCATTGAGATGTGGCTGGGCAATCAGTGCCTAGCCACAGTGACGTTCCTCCCCACATATCTCAGTGACTGCTGTGCTGATTGGCACACGGGTAGGTGCGTCAGAAAGCCCTAATCAAGGGCTTTCTAACGAGCTATTGATTGTCCTGGGGTGTCCACTAGAATGCTCAGAATGCCTACCACCTCCTCACCCTATGCCCCCACTTGTTTAGCTTATTTGTCATCTATTCTCTATCTGTTTGCTTTGCTCTCTTTTTTATACAGCATGTACAATAACTGGTATGCGTTTCCTGTGGTATACAACCTATTGCTTTAGGCAATAATTTACAAAATGCTTATCAGTGTACGCTAAAGTGTCCCCTTCTCTCAGCCTCTCATCATTTTTGTCCCATTTCATAATGCTGCCCTTTGTGTGAACCAATAGACTACATTTATAATAACAGAATGCAAAAATCATCGAGTGAAATGGCGGAGAAATGATATAGATATGTTAAATGTCATTTGTGCTACCAAAGTGAACATCACAAGGAGACCCGAAGGAGCATCTTAAACACCGCAGTGAAGGTGTCTTACAAGGTCTTACCAACTTGTATCAAGGATATCTTTCCCAGTTTTCCACTGATTTCAATGTTTTTGGTCTCATTAGAAAGTAATAATCTATGGCTATTCAATGATGGCTATACTCTTGGTTGTTATGTTCGGTCCCAGGCTGTGGGGGAGCCTTGTTGTTGCATGCTGATAACAAATGTAGTACTCTGTGCATACACTAGCTGATAAGAATTACAATTAATGAATTCAGTTGAAATATAATACTACACTAAATACATGAATAATGAATGTATGTGAACTGTGCAAAAATGAGCAAGATGTCAGCCAAATAAGCCTAGAAGATGGGGTGAGAAGGAGAGGGTGGGGGTTCCGAGGCTTCTAGCAGATGTACACGGATGATCTATAGCTTGTTAGAAAGCCCTGATCAAGGGATTTCCAACGAACCCATTTGCGTGCAGATCGTCCTAGGGGTCGCTGAGATATTGGGGGTGGAACGTTGGTATGGCTGGGCACTGATTGCCCAGCCACACCTCAATGGATAGATGGCCAGTGAAACAGATGATACACCCTAGACGGAGTAGAGATCAGCTATCAGACGCAAAAGAGATTGTAAGATTCCGTCTGGTGGTTGTGGAGATATGGACATGCCTCCCCTGGGAGGAGAGGGTACATGTATCTTGACAACCGCTGGACCCAATCGTACGATATAGGGCTCGTTCTGTGCACACAGACGGTGCAAACACAACGCGCCCTCTCGCACACAATTTGGTCTAGGAATGAATGCAGGAGGGGAGAAACAGTCCCCCCTAGGTCGACCTAAGGGGGGCTTGTTGGGAACAGAACGAGCTCACCTTGTTGCAGCGCAATGGATGTGTTTGATGCACCCTGAAAATGCAAAACAAACACAAAAGGAACCAAGAGGATCGACCTAAAGCTGAGTGAGAAACAGAAGAAACAAGGTAGCTCACCTCCCGGGAGTGAGCACCTTCCAAATCCAGCCGCTACGCCTCGGCAGGCTCAAGTTTGATGGGAGGTGGGATCCTGGGCAGCCGGCATTGATGGAAATAGCTCAGGGCAGGTCCATGGGAGTCGGCAAGCAAGAGGGAGAGCTGAGAGGTAACAAGCAAGGGTGAGATAAGCTGGCAGACAGGCAGCAGAGCCCCTGGTGGAGCAACTGCCAAATGTGGCAGTTGGCTAGCAGCTGTGTTGGAAGGCCGGAGGCCTATGATACATCACACTTCTAGCTGTAACATGATGTAAAACAGTCTAGGGTGTTAACCGTAACATGATATATCAATATTATAACAGCAGCTGTTGTCAGCCTGAGTTGGCAGCAGCGCTTCTTGGAATGCTGTCCCTTCCAGAGAGTCTTTGTCGCCCCTCCCCATTTCTTTTGGATTGACTGAGCTCTTGCATGCCTCCCCCTCTATCCTCAACACCGTCCAGCCCGCCCTCTTTGGAAGACCTACAGGATGTGGACATGTTGTCTATGATACCTGTGTTTAATCCTGGACTTGGATTTTCTTATCTACCATCATCAGACCAAGAGCTCTCGCACAACAGCTTCTCTCAACCAGATGTGCCCAAGCCTCCATCTCTGACATTCCGGGACTCTCCTGCATCTCAAGCCCCATCACCTCAATGTCAGTGCATGCCATCTCCGGCACTGTCCTCCATAGCTTCTGCTTGCTCTCCACATCTCTCCAAATATGACTCTCTTTGGGCTGACGGGAAGGTCTATGTCCCTGATGCCGTCTTCCTACACCGTTGGCCAACTGGCATGTTTGCTCACAACATTGTGCAAGGCTTCCGACTTTTAGCCAAGGTTGACCGCACAAAACTCAAGGAGGAGTTTGCCCATGTCTTTCCTGGTGTCGAGTTCAAGTCTACGTACTATCGCCAGGAAGAGGCTTGGAATGTTACGACTGGCTGTCGAGTAAGATCAGGGAGGAGGCTTACGAGACGAGCAAGGGCGTCGACGAGCACTTGTGCAGCGAGAGCGGAGCAGGGCTCGACAGTCAGGCTGGAGACAAGATGTATTGAGCGAGTAACTAACGAGCGAGAATACAGCGAGGCTTACCTGAGACAAGAGGGTGAAACTGAGGTCTCCAGGTAGCAAAGTACAGGCCTTATATACATGTAACGACAATGGGAACCGGGGACAATAGTAACTATGGAACACGGGAACCAGTGGAAGAACAATGGTATGTAGTACAATGACGACCGGGAACATGGGTAACAGGAGTTATTGTACTGCGAGAACAAGGGACAGGTTTGCTAAACAACGGAGGACAATAAGGACGACGCGGGAGGCAACAGTCCAAAAAGGGAAAGAGAGACGCCGGGGTAGGCGCCGAGCGTGCCGTTCATGACAATTACCCCCCGTTCTAAGGATCGTGTCCTCACGATCGAGTCTTTCTTGTTGAGAGGGCCAGGAGCATCGGGATGTGTCGAATGAAACTTTTGCAGCACTTTCGGCGCATTTGCTAGATCCGAACACGTCTTCCCAGCTATCGTGTTCAGGGCCCCAGCCCTTCCAGTGAACAAGATACTGTAGTTTCTTCCACCGCCCATACCGACACGACTCTAACACTTCCTCTACTTCGTACTCTTCCTCTCTTCCCACTTCGAGAGCTGCAGGTTTCAGGGGGATGCCGACCCGGGAAGCTGGCTTTCCTTGTGTGGGTGTAGGAGCGTCACGTGGAACACTGGGTGGAGTCCCATGTCTTTGGGGAGCTTGAGCTTGTAAGCCAAGTTTCCCACTTTGCGCTTGACAGGGTATGGGCCAGCATACCGGTCCACCAGTTTCCGAGAGACTCCAGGGACCGGAAGTTCCTTAGTGTCGAGCCACACCTTCTGTCCCTCCTTGAACTCTGGAGCAGTGGAGACGTAGCGATCATAGTACTCCTTCATCCGCTCTGCTGCTGCAGGGTTAAGGCTGACGTCGCATCCTCCCTTTGCCTGCCGCAACTCCTCTCTCTCGTTTGTCTGCCGTAGCAACCGTGGTGGATAGCATTGGAACGTGGAACTGAGGTTCATAGCCGTACATGAGGTAAAACGGCGAGTACCGTGGATGAATGTACGCGCGAGTTGAAGCAGTATTCTGCCTGGCAGCCACTTGACCAATCGTCGCGGCGCCTTGAGCAGTACATCCGTAGGTACGCCTCTAATCTCCTGGTTCCATCGCTCCGACTGTCCATCCGTCTGCGAGTGGTAGGCTGTGGACAATGCACTTTCTATGTCCGAGGCCTTTAAGGATTGCACGGAAGAGCTTGTAGAGAACTGGGGCCCCCGATCAGAGATGATCTTACGCGGGAGTCCATGTAGGCGGAACCATTCTCTAATGAAGTTGTCTGCAGTCCTTTCCGTGTCGATCTCCTCGGTCCATGGAATAAGGTGAATCATCTTTCCATGCCGATCAGCAATAAGCTGGAGCGCGTTGTATCCGTCCACTCCGGCAGTCCAGTGATGAAGTCACAGGTAACTACTTGGCCTGGGCCGTCCGGATCTCGTTGGGTTGAAGGGGACCGTGTGGTTCGCAGTGAAGTCTTGCCATGGCAACAGTGTCACAGGTCTTCAACGTAATCCTTAATGACTTTGCCATGCCCGGCCACAGTAGTTCCGTGTAACCAACTCCACCGTCTTTGCCTGGCCGGGTGTCCAGCAGGCAGG
>CM035314.1:1404129-1420865 GCA_002900995.3 Ganoderma boninense | reverse complement strand
GAAAGAATGGATCGCAAGTAGGGGATAACTTCGCTGAAAAGTGTTGGGACGCTTCCAGGGGCAACGCGGTGGGGAGAGAATGTCCACTGCCATCATCCGTAACAGATGGGAGGTGGGCGGGGAGTGTAGAAGGACGTGCAACAAAGGTGGGGGAGCAAAGCGTCGTGTATTGTGAAAGGAATTCTAGGCCGCCCTGTGAGAGCAATGAAATGCGTTAGAACAGAAAATGCGATAGAGAGAAGCACCAGTACGCACGTTCACGTCGCAGCTGATATCCCCAACGCATGCAAACCGACCCTTGCCTAAGGTCTGTGCAATCTCAAGTGTCGTTGTCAATTGTTCGTTCGTCATCAGACGCGGAATGTTGGAGCCCAACCTGCTCCATGCAGGAGGAGGGATAGATATGGTGCGACTTGGTGTGAAACTCGGAGACATATTGGTCTGGATGAGCATAGTAGTCCAACCGCTGGAACGCACGGCCGTCCCTCCCAACAAAGTAATCACTCGGGTGTGCATGGACTACGTAGATCTATGAAATGTTGGAATTAGGATGTCAAAATAGTCCGAGAGATTTGAACTGTACCTTGTGCAAGTCTACGTCTACCGCAGGAGTCAAGTCAGAAAGTCTCTACATCTAGCCAGCCGAGGACGCCTTACTAGGATCTGTCACAACCTCCCGTAGTTGATCTACGTGGATGTGTTGAATGGGAAGTTCCTCAAGCAAGTCGAGGCATCCTTGTGCGACATTCCCAGTGCTGGTTACTTGCGGTTAGCATGGTCGGAAGGTTTGTTACGAGTGAAACTTACCCGGTGACACCAATCACCAAAGGTCCAAGACTCTTTGGCGTACCGTCTGTTGCGATCTGCGCTCCGACTACATCGCGCAGCGTCTTGCGAATAGACGCTAAATGATGGATGCGTATGAGGACGCGGGGTCCACTGCCCGCAAAGAATTCACATCAAACCTGATTTCAATGATATACAGAGGCCAGCGGACTCACCAAAAATGGACTCGCGACCCCGAGTTCCAGATGGGCACAAGACATGGCGACGAGAGATTCCAGTGCGCCAGCGACTGCATGCAGGGAGAAGGAAAGTCAGTCAATTTGACTTGGAGACGATGAAAACAAGAGGAAGGCTTCACTGCAAAGTGAATTATGCATGATATGTTCATCCCTTAGGGTACACCACCTAGGAGGAAATATTGGAGTCCTGACACTATGTGGTCGCAGGTCGGACACAGGAGACGGCGAAAGAACTCACCACCAGCAAACCAACCGAAGCCGACAGTGCGCTTTCCATCCCTCCCAGTTAAGAGCTCGTAATCGACTAATCTTGGGAGTAACGTGCGTGACTGTGCGGCATGGGGGCTCTCAGATGCGAGGAATTTGCCTAGGAGTTCCATATTATACAGCTGTCCCTTGACAGTATGGGAGAACATGACATGTGTGCGTGGGATGAAGTTGGATTTATCACCGAGAAGGGGAAGGTAGGGCAGGAAGGGGGTCCGTTAAGACCTCAGGTAAAGGAGTCTCCTTGATGCCGACAATGACATGGGCGGGCTGGAGGGTGGGATGAAGCTTTGCGCCAGCCTTGTAATAGAATATGAACAGTGAATAAAGGAGTAGGATTAGAGGCCCAAACGAAATGTGGGAGAAGAGTGGGCAGGGACGGACCTTGATGAGTCATTGGCGGTGAAGACGCGCCTTTCGCAAGGCTGAATGAGGACGTCGACGCCGTCGTTTATGGACAAGGTCATAAACGGCGTCGGGGTGAGGGGACATCTCCTCTCCCAAATGCGAGCGGGGTCCTCCCTGCGGATGCCTACTGTCAATCTCTTTGGGGAGATGGTGGTATATGGGCGACGGAGTCGGGGTGCATGGGGGGAGCGCCGGAGGACAGTCATGATTTATAGTAGCGATTGTGCAGCGTGGGCAGAGGGAAAATACGCAAGGAGAGAGAGGAGGGAGGGGGAGCTGAAGGGCGAGCTTATGCGGGAAATGAGGCGGAGGCGGAGGGATGATGATCCTGCATGAATTCTGCAT
Source organism: Ganoderma boninense (assembly GCA_002900995.3). Taxonomy (NCBI): domain Eukaryota; kingdom Fungi; phylum Basidiomycota; class Agaricomycetes; order Polyporales; family Polyporaceae; genus Ganoderma; species Ganoderma boninense. The sequence continues at coordinate 1,418,820 of CM035314.1, read as the reverse complement.
GATCCGAGCCGACGCCTCGCACGGGACAAGCGGCGACAACTTGGCTGGGGCTGAGACCGGTGTCGCCCGTGCACTGGAGACGATGGAGGTGAGGAGACCCCATCCATGCCGGGGATGCAGACGTGGGCTGGGTGCAGAGGCGTATTTCGAGTCTGAGGGCCTGAGTCGATGGAATATATAAATATTCGAAGGCTTGCTACCTGCGCGCCCCCGAGAGACGCCCAAAGGTCAAACAAGCTCAAACAAGGCGCAAAGGGGAGAAAGGCGCCTGTGTGCATACATGCTCTTCACCTTGAGCTTGACCCTGCAGCGAACACGCCCACCGACCTCGATCCGCTCAAGACGACGCTAAAAACGTTTCCCCCACGCATTATTTTCTGCTCTCGCCAAATCACGTCGCATATACCCACCCCATGGTGCCCTCGCCCTACCCTGATCAACGCCCGCGCGTTCCTCCGCCCACGGGCGACCATCGTCCCCAGCAAACCTACTATCGCCCCTCCGCCACTGGCAAAGGCGATGTTTTCTTGTTCTCTCCAAGCCTGTGCTCTCGCAACTCAAACGAGTCTGCTTCCCAATCCTCCCGTTCCTTTGACGCCTTTTCGTACACCTACAGCCCTGCCAACGATCTTTACCCCACCCAAAAGCCTCACTCCCCTCCTTTCTCGGCCCATCCTCGGTCTTTACATTCTCCTCTCTTTGTCGAAGCCTATCTATCCGGTATCGAACCTAGGCCTATCACACGCTCCCCAGGTACTCCATTTCAACAGCTCTTCAACTCCTCTCCCACGGGCTTTTGGCAAGACGACTACAATTCACTTTCACCTATCTCTCGCGACTCACTCCTTTCTGGCCACGCATCCAAGGATTCTGGTCAAGATTCAGAGTCTGAAGATAATGAATGCGGGCCACAGAGTACCAAAATTGAGTCTCTTCTCGACTACGAAAGGTCACATTCTGTTCCCGACAGCCCCGTCCACCGCCCGACCACTCCGTCTTCCCTCTCCAGTCTCTCCTCCTTAGCATCTTCTCCCTCGGTTCTCTTCTCTCATGGACCTCAATCGTCGTCTCAAACTTCTTGCGGACAAACTCCTTGCTGGTCTTCGCCTGCGCAAGCTGATGATGGCGCTCCCTCGCCCCTTCTCTCAGCTCTCGGTTCCCCAATCAAGCTTGTGGCTTCGCCCCCTACCTTGGCTTCCCCACAATATTACGAAATACGATCCAGGCAAACCATCCCGTCCAATAGGTCCTTGACGGCTGTAATGCTCGATCAACTTGGTCAACCTCGAGGTAGATCTCGTCCTGTTGCTTCCTTGTCCTCTGTCAAGATATCTCGCTTCCCTCTTCCGGTCTTTAACGTGGACTCTGATGACGAGAACTATGAGCCTCCGGGTCGACAGAGCCGAAAGCGGGGCCGCATTTCCCAATTCAAGTCTACACTCCAACTAGGCTCTCCTACCAACCATAGGAAGCGACTGCGGACTTCTGCCCCTGCTGACCTTCGTTCCTCTCCACTTGCATGTCAAGAACCGCCTGCACGCTCCTCTGGAGCACACAACTCTGAGGACACTGGGAGTGTGGATCGAGGATATCCAAACAGAACATTTCCTCTCCACGTCCCCATTCACAGCTTCTTCCCGCTCTTCTACAGGCGTTTTCCTGTCAGTTCTGCCATTGATTCAGACCTTGCTGGGTACGCCTTTCCCTTCATGTTCTATATGCACACTGACAACATCTGCTGCAACCCGTCTTGATATCTCAACTATGTCATAGGATAAACTGCATTTCCGTGCCCAGTTTACCAGAGGGGACTGCGAATCAACCGAGAGATGCTTTGGATCTGTACACACCCCGGTTTGTCAGAGGCAAGGGCACATCCAAGGTGCGTCCTAAGTCGACATTCAGACGATGTAGAATCACGCAGATCACAGGTCGGGCTCTGTCCAATTTGTTACGAGCCCATCGCTCGTGGTGGCGAGGGGAAGAAACTCTGGCTTTCCATGAAATTCTCCGCATTCAAGTGGTACGCATTCTTCTTTCTTCATAGGCTCCTGTTATAGATTGATCTCCCTGCTTTAGAGTAACATGGCCATATCTGTAGCTTCGCGATGCTGAACCCTCCCTTCGTAGCTACCATATGCAATACTATCACGGAATCTCTGCTCCGACAGGCCGGCCATTCTCTCCCCCCACAGCTTTCCGCACCGTGGCGCGAGCAAATCCATCCAAGCACGAGAAATCACACATCACGGAAGGGAAATGTCACAAGTGCAAGAAGTGGATTGCTGTCGAGGGGGTCAAAGACGTGGAGGCCAAGGTCCGCGAGATCTTCTGGTGGAAGCACGCCGCGGGATGCCACCAGGGCGAAGTGCTCGAGGGAGAGAGCGACGTTTTTGTCGAGGATCCAGTGTGGGCTGCGGTTACCGGGATCAGTGCGGATATCCACACTGAGAGAGGGGAAGTCATAGGAGACAAGGGAGATGAGAGTGAGGAGGATTGAGGTGCAAGACCCTGCGCATCGGGGCTTCATTGTTGTCCATCGTTGTTCTCTTGACACAGTGGATCTCTCTCCATTGTGACTGTTACCGGTATTGTACCGTTGTATTAATGCTGCCATGTACCACTCCCAGCGCTGAAGGCTGTCAGATCACAGGGATAGCTTATCACTGCCAGACATCCAGCAGGGGAAATCCGCTGGAATTTGGCGAACTGCAGAAATCCTGTGGAAAATCCTGTGGTATACCAGTAGTCAACAACGATTGTGGAATCCCACTGCGTGCCTGAACACTGACAGCTCTGTATAACAAGGTCTGCAGACCCAAGGACACCTTGCACATACACAAGGGTCATACACCAATGTAGCACTTTGACCGTGAGACAATCAGATGAGGAAAATCTGGGTTTGTCAACCCTGGAATATCTACTGTTCAACCGTGGACAAGGGTTGGAAAACCGAGGTTAGCCAATGTTTTTCAGCCCTGGAAAAATGGGGCCAGATGTCCCATTTCAATGGTTAGTTCCTAGTTGGTTTCTAGTGGACATTTGTGGAATAAATAGGGTCAAGCTGTAGAATTGGCACATTGGGCTCTTGAACATTGCAGGCAGCTCAATCCAGGTATTTCATAGCGAAAGGAGAGCAAGTAATTGAGGTAGCTGATTGGCATACCACATGCATGCTGTTGCTGGACCAATGTGAAAGAGGGCACCGAGAGGCAAGCTAAGGATTGCACAAGGCCAACACAGTTCTGTCATAATGGGCTTATCTGCTGGGCCAGGTGTAACACAGTGCAGAAAGAAGTGCAATATTGGTGCATGACTGAGCAGTGGAGCAGATGCTACAGATGACAGGCAAAGGCAACAAGGGCAAAGAGTGCTGAGTAGGAGTTATCTGAGCTGAGAATGGGCTAAAAGCCCATCACCTCCTGCCCACTGAAATCTTGACTGTCCTCAGTTTGCATGTGATTGACTGAGAGTGATAATGAAAGGGCCATTAAGGATGATGTAGTGGGTCTATAGTATTGTAAGGACTGAGTAAACAGGGGTGATATTTTCACAAACTGCAACCACTAATAACTATGAACATTGACAATGAAACTCACACTGAAATTAATAACTTCATGAGCATAATCCTTCTGTTGTTAATAGGTCAGTTAATGAGCAATGTGGATACTATTGAAGTGCTCATCTGGGCTTGGCTGATTCCTATCACTAATGTGTGACAGCATATGTGGGACCTCACTATTATGACTGGCTGTCAAGTAAGATCAGGGAGGAGGTTTACGAGACAAGCAAGGGCATCAACCAGCACTTGTGCAGCGAGAGTGGAGCAGGGCTTGACAGTCAGGCTGGAGACAAGATGTATTGAGCAAGTAACTAACGAGCAAGGATACAGCAACACTTACCTAGAGACAAGGGGTCGAAACTGAGGTCTCTAGGTAGCAAAGTACAGGCCTTATATACATGTAATGGACAATGGGAACTAGGGACAATAGGTAACTATGGCCATGGGAACCAGTGGGAGAACAATGATATGTAGTACAATGATGATGGGAACAATGGGTAACAGGAGTTGTTGTACTTCGAGAACAAGGGACGGGTTTGCTAAACAATGGAGGACAATAGGGACGACACAGGAGGCAAACTGTCCAAAAAGGGAAAGAGAGACACGGGGGTAGGCGCTGAGTGTGCCATTCATGACACTCACTGACTGAGTGGCGCATGAGCTATTACTGCAAGACAAGCTGACAGACCAAGGAACATTGTAGTGTATGCAAGCAATACTTGGAGGAACACTATAAAAACTAGTTGAGTGGCTTCAGGTCATTACCAGTGAGCAAGGGGTTGGGCAACACTTTTAGAATGACATATAACTAAACCTGTTACACAGTCACACAGCAAGCGATAGCTGATAAAATTCACTGCAAGGTGGCAGTGCTCAAGCTTGCCTATGAGTAAGTAAACACCATGTTTGCAGACACAGTGATTAGCTTTTGCATTCAATGCCTCATTGAAACTACACACACATTATAATATACAGTGCAAAATGCTGTAGATAAGTATACAGTAATAGGTAAAAGAGGAAAATCCTCAGTTGTGGAGTTGTTGAGAGAGAGAAATTCTGCATGCAGGCATAATAAGGAGCTGGCATAGATTGCATACAAGCTCTGCAAAGCAGCTGCACTGAGCATGGAAGGAAAGACCAAAAGTACAGGTAAGACAGATGAGTAGGCTAAGCATGACATGACACATGTAGGATAGGGTGAGGCTCAGATTGAAATAGTGAATGGCAATATGTTTCAAGTGAAATGATGACCTGTGGTGATGTATGAATAAGCAAAGCATAGAGCATGACCTAGGGGTTCACTTTGTGATATTTGAGGAGTGACAACAAGTGAGAGAGACACAAACTTGTTCTAATTGCTCTTATTGTCACAGCCTATCGACTGCACCACCAAACAAACAAACAAAGGGGCTCACTAATGGGGCACACAGGGTGTGGCAACAGAAGGGAAGAGGATAGATTGCCTAGACTAGAAGGCACAGAGGGGCAGGGGCTGTTAGGCTGCCTACAGTGGAAGGGAGGGAAGAACAGAAGACAGAATCTGAGGTTCTTGATCCCACATCACAGCCCTTTATATATTACATGGGAACAGTGCACAGACCATCAGTTCAGGGCAGGTCCTGGGACCTGTCGCAGGTGGGAGAATGATCCAAGAAGCAGATAAGATAGAGAAAGAGATAAGATAAAAGGAAGAGATGAGATAAAGGAAAGGGAGATAAGATAAAAGAAAAGATAAGATGAACCGAGAGATAACTTGTCCTGATAAGATGCCAGACTAAGTGTGGTGTGAAAAACCGTGACACTACTCTCTCTTCAAGACTTGAGCTCCAGCGAAACGTTCAAGCTAACCACGCCGGTTAAACTGCCTTTGGACTGGGCACAGGTTTGTGAGCGAGATGGACTGTGCAGCCTCTGGGTGTGTGACATAGAACTCGTCCAACAGGTCTTTGCAATGTTTAACATTCCGTACTGGCTCCCAGGTGGCTTTGCTAACATCGTATCCCACCCACTTCACCAAGTACTGGACATATCCATAGTAGGTCTTTGAGTCGAGTATCTTTTCAACTTCAAACTTGTTGTGGCCTTCTACTTCAATGGGGTCAGGCTTGGCTGGGTTTCAGTCACCAATCTCGTCCTCATAGTAGGGGATAAGCTTCAAGGCATGGAAAACTGGGTGGACCTTGTTCTGTGGAGGCAGCTGGAGTTTGAAGTCTACAGGACCTACTTGCTCGACGATCTCATAGGAGCTAAAGTTCTTGGCTGACAACTTGGTGGCTGACTGCTTGATCTTGAGATCCTTTTCTTTGAGCAGGACTTTGTCTCCAACCTTGAACGGCACCTGGCTCTTGTACTGATCGTAGTACCACTTCATCCACTCAGTGGCCAGAGTCAGAGAGGCTTGTGCCTGTTCTTGGGCTTCCGTGCAGTTTTGGAAGATTTCTTCAAGAGTTGGAAAGCCCAGCTCTCCTTGTACGTCTGGGGCCATCTTGGTGTAGCCATACAGTACATACTCGATGAAGAAGGGGGACAGACCGGTAGACTCATGTGCCATGTTGTTGTATGAAACCTCTGCTGAGGTGAGGAGGGCGGCCCAGTTGTTGGGTCAGTGTTCAGTGAATATCTGCAAGTATTGTTCCAACGACTGGTTGACCCGTTCTGTCTGTCCATCTGTTTGAGGGTGGTATGCTATTGACATTGATGCTGGGATTTCCAGTGTAATGGTCACCACCGTTACACGAGCCTCATGGCCAATGACCCGCTCACGCGCTTGTTAGTAGATACGTTCTCAGACTCACGTGCTCATCTTTGTCCTGACATGTCTTGTATCCGACTCCTCCTTGACATCTGCACTACGCCACGACCCGATCATGATTTGTTTAGCAGTTATATTCCTGACACGCTCGTTCTGTATCCCTCATCGAAGCAACACAGTTCCTGCCCGCTCTTGCTCTCGTCCACCTCTCTCGCGTGACACTCGCCCTCATCTCGCCTTTGTCTCTCATCCTCGAGCCTCTTGCTTTTGTGCTCAGAAGCGAGCCGTTACAGTTTGCTTTGACCACCCAACCTTGTCCCGATCCCATCTCGACCTTTGCCACATCCGGTGTCTTGATCCCACATCAGGTGCTGGTCTCCTCGTCTCACTCGCCTCCGTTCCCCTCGTCTTTAACATCATGAACGTCGATCCTAACGCCAATCTCATCAACTTTGGCGGCGCACCACCTGCTCAAGGTACCGCACCCACTGCTCCGCCTCCACAGGCACAACCCCAAGCACAAGGTCCAAATGCGCAGCCTCCACAGCCACCTCCGAACGCACCTGCCGATCCCATGGCCGCCCTGCTCCACTCTATCTATCAGCTGGGCCTCGAGTCTAGTGCAGTGCATGAAAATCAGCGCCTCCAAGGACTCGCGTTCGAGGCCATGACCGCTCGGATCCAGTCCATGACGTCCGCCCCACGGACCTCCAGCAACATCAAGGTCCGAGACCCTCCGCTCTTCAAGGGCAAAGCGACTGAGGTCGACTCATTTCTACACAACGTCGACAGCGCTATTTATTTGCAGCCCACGCTGCTTAATGGCTCAAATCAAGCTAAGTGTGTCTACATGGCTTTGTGGCTCAATGAGGGTGCACCCAAGACATGGCTGAAGGCCATGCTCTGGCGTAACCATGACTTCTACGATGACTGGGACGCGTTCCGTGCGGCTTTCCGCCAGCGTTTCCAGGACTCCGATCTCGAGGCCTGTCATGAACGGCACGCTCGGCGCCTACCCCAGCGTCTCTCTTTCCCTTTTCGGACTGTTTGCCTCCCGCGTCGTCCTTATTGTCCTCCATTGTTTAGCAAACCTGTCCCTTGTTCTCGCAGTACAATAACTCCCGTTACCCATTGTTCCCGTCGTCATTGTACTACATACCATTGTTCTTCCACTGGTTCCCGTGTCCATAGTTACCTATTGTCCCCGGTTCCCATTGTCCGTTACATGTATATAAGGCCTGTACTTTGCTACCTGGAGACCTCAGTTTCGACCTCTTGTCTCCAGGTAAGCCTCGCTGTATTCTCGCTCATTAGCTACTCGCTCAATACATCTTGTCTCCAGCCTGACTGTCGAGCCCTGCTCCGCTCTCGCTGCACAAGTGCTCGTCGACGCCCTTGCTCGTCTCGTAAGCCTCCTCCCTGATCTTACTCGACAGCCAGTCGTAACATTAGGTCGAAACTTCTACATGAGCACCGGCGTACTCCACCCACACTCTTTCCCTCTCGTACGGTACGCACTTAGATCCTCTGTGTTGGCCTAGCGTAGTGCACGCTCTAGTCACACCATCGGACGTGGTCTCGGCGCAACCTGAGGCTTGCCACTCTTAGTGGTACAGTACGCGGAAAGCTCCTAACACGAGACCCCGGTACTGACAGAAGTGGTCCGCCTCACGGCGTGGGAGGCTAGAGAAAGGCGGCGAAACAAAGCCAAGGCAGAACACCCTTGGGCCCGTGTCCCTTGGGCTAAGACACAGCAATAGGCCGAGGAGGCTGAGCAGACAGTGTTGGATCGTGCACCTGCCGTTTCATTCCTAGGATAAGGAAGCGAGATTCAACATGGCTTGCCAAGCCTGGGGACACGTATTTCACCCCACTGCAGTACAGGACGAGTACTGGGACGAAGATAAGCAAGCCTGGTACTACTGCGAGGAGCAACCGTGCCCCCACCGATCACACACATTCAACGATACTCTTGAAACTCGCGAAGGCATTGCCCCTAGACTCCTCACCACCAAAGAACAGGAAGTCCTAATCCGCGCGAAGATCGCAAACCCACCAGCACCTGCACCTCAAGATCCAAGCCGACCCCCAGCTCGCCAAGCCGCCCTCATCGCATCCAGGAACCCCTCATCCCGCCCTGCCTCACGCCCTACCTCACGACCCCAGAGTCGTGTCCAGAGTCGAATCCCCAGTCCTGCACGATCGACAGGGTCTCCCATCCTCGACAAGACTCTTGAACTCGTCACAGAACGTCTTGGACAGCGACGAACCTCAACTCCCGCAACCCCCATTGCTTCAACTTCTAAACTCCCAAAGGCAGAGAAAAAGCCGGAAGTAAAGAAGGAACCCAAGCAAGAGACCATCAGCCTCAACACTCCACAACCCTCATCCTCTTCATCATCATCGGCTGCACCCAGTCGACCGTCCACACCCGCTATGACTACCCCGGCCCCTGCTCCACCATTCGATACCTCCAAACTCCTTACCCAGATCGCCCCACGTGACTACGATGGGAAGTCCGCCCAGGATGGTCTTCGCTTTGTGTCTGCAGCCCAGATCTACTACACCACCCTCACAGCGGTGGCAGTCGGCACACCCCCGGAAGTGGTATGGATGACCATCCTCAGTAGGCTCACCGAAGGAGCAGCGGCTTGGGCTGGCCCCCACATTGTCACGCTTGCTGGTGGAACCAGCCCTTGGGCAGACTACGATGCGTTCAAAACTGCCTTCAAGGACCACTTCTGCGCAGCCGACGACAAGGAGGCTGCCATCGCTGAACTAGTCAAGCTTTGCAAGGCATACCGCAAGGTTGGCACGGTCCAAGAGTATACGGCACAGTTCAATGCAGCTGCGGCTCGAACCGGCTTCGGCGACGAGGACAAACGCGAACGCTACCGCTCGGGCCTGCCTCCCAGGCTCCGGGACGTCCTCGCCACCAGTGCCCACGACATCTCGGACCTCCCCAAAATCCAGAAGGTGGCGCTGTCGCTCGACCAGGCCCTCATCACCAGAGAGGAAGAATGGCCGAAGTCGTTTGGATGGAAGAAGAAGGGGGAGAAGGCGGCTGCTACTGGGAAGAAGCCGTTCTCAGGAAACTGCTACATCTGTGGCCAGCCCGGACATCGTAAGTATGACTGTCCGCGGCTGAAGAGTCAGCAAGCCGCTTCCTCGTCCACTGCAACTACGGAAGTAGCGGCGCTTCAGGCCCAGGTCAAGGCGATGGAGGAGAAGATCGCGGCCCTTACGACCGCTGAGAAGAAGGAGGGTTTCTGATTAGAGCCGCACTGGACGCTGCGCGTGCCGGCTCTTGTAGTAATAGTCGATTTTCTGTACTGAGTTCTGCGTTTGTATATGAAGTAAATCATAGTGGTCAACACTTTCATATACCAGTACGGTTAATCGGCAAGCAGCGACACAAGGACATAGTAGCCATGGTAGATAGCGGGGCTACTACTAAGTTTTTACATAGACGGTTCGTAGAGAAGAACCAGGTTACGACGAGGAAGTTGGCAAGGCCAATTCCCCTGTACAACATAGATGGTACCGAGAACCGTGATGGAATGATCACGGAGGTCGCCGTGTTGGATATGGCGATTGGAGACCACCGAGAGAAGGTGGTGTTTGTGGTGACAGACATAGGAGAAGAGGATGTGATCATTGGCCTGGACTGGCTGCGCGAACACAACCCTGAAGTAGATTGGGAACGTGGCTCGCTGCGCCTATCGAGATGTCCGGAGGCATGTCCGGCTCATCGGAAGGCATCCAAACCTGTTGAAACCAAAGCGCGTGATACGGAGGTACGGCTTACGGCGCGCAATGGTTCTCGACGGGTGCGGAAGGCAAAGACGATGGGTAGGATATGCACGGCCGTAATGGTCGAGGAGGAGGAGGAAGATAGGCCTCCACCACCAGGTTTTCTGCCGGAATGGGATGGCACGGAGGAGTCTCTTCTCAATGCACTAGAAGATGGACGACGACTTCGAGGTACCCCTAAGATCTTCGTGTCGGCAAGCTACACCTACTCTCAACAGCTCGCCGAACAAGAGTACCAGAAGAAGGAAGTCCGTCCTGTCGAAGAGATTGTACCTCCCCAGTACCACGAGTATCTGCGTGTGTTCTCGAAAGAGGCGTCCGAACGTCTACCTGAGCACGGACCCTACGACCACGCTATAGAACTCGTACCAGATGCTAGGATGTTCCATTCCAAGGTGTACCCCCTGTCGCCCAGTGAGCAGGTTGAGCTTGACAAGTTCCTTAGCGAGAACTTGGCCAAAGGATATATTCAAGAGTCGAAGTCACCGATGTCGTCACCATTCTTCTTCGTTAAAAAGAAGGATGGCAGCCTACATCCTGTACAGGACTACCGGCGATTGAACGACATCACCATTAAGAACCGATACCCACTGCCATTGGTGTCGGACTTGATGGATCGACTCAAGAGGGCCAAGTACTTTACAAAGCTTGACATCCGTTGGGGGTACAACAATGTGCGGATTAAGACCGGTGATGAATGGAAGGCTGCCTTTGTTACCAATCGTGGACTGTTCGAACCGAACGTGATGTACTTCGGACTGGCTAACTCGCCTAGTACATTCTCTGCGCTCATGAACGACATCTTCAAGGACCTCATCATACTCGGCAAAATCACTATCTACCTCGACAACATCCTCATATTCACCAACGACATCGAGGAACACCGCACATTGGTGCGTGAGGTCCTGAAGCGTCTGGCGGAGCACAACCTGTTCTGCAAGCCAGAGAAGTGCGAATTCGAACAGCCCAAGGTTGAGTACCTAGGTGTGCTCGTCTCGGAAAACTGTGTGGAGATGGACCCAGTGAAGGTCAGGGGTATCGCAGAATGGCCTGTCCCTCAGAACGCCTCAGATGTACGGAAGTTTCACAGTTTTGCGAATTTCTACAGGTGGTTCATTAAGGACTTCAGTGCGGTATGCAAACCCCTCGACCGTCTCACGGGTAATGCTCCCTGGCAATGGAGTGCCAAAGAGCAATCAGCATTCGATGAGCTCAAACGTCGTTTCACTGAAAGCCCTGTCTTGAGCATGTATGACCCAGACCGCAAGACCCGCATTGAAGTCGATGCATCCGGGTATGCTACTGGTGCGGTTCTGTCTCAGGAGGGGGAGGACGGCAAATGGCACCCTGTGGCTTTCCACTCTGAGTCAATGAGTGATGTGGAATGCAACTACGAGATCTATGACAAGGAGATGCTTGCTATCATCCATGCCCTGCAGGCCTGGCGCCACTACCTCGAGGGTCTTTCTAGTGTGTTTGAGATCCAGTCGGACCACAAGAACCTCGAGTACTGGAAGGCCGCACAAAACCTCACACGCAGGCAGGCACGATGGGCTCTCTATCTGTCACAGTTCGACTTTGTCATTGCACACAAGCCGGGCACCTCCAACGGTAGGGCAGATGCGCTGTCGCGCAGGCCTGATCACCAGAAGGATGACGCCGATGACAACCTGAACTGAGTCATGTTGCAACCCGATCGCTTCCGAGTACTGGCAGCCAAGAGAGGGCACATGTCGGTGGTACCAGAGAAGGCACTGCTCCTCCGCATTCGAGAATGTGGAGAGCGTGAGCAGGAGGTCGCAGAGGCACTCAGCAAGCTCGATAAGCTAGGGCCAGCACGTCTACAGAACGATTTGGTGGACTGGAACACAGAACAAGGCCTGCTGCTCTACCGCGGCCGAGTTTATGTCCCCAAAGATGACGCGCTCCGAGCAGAGATAGTGTGCATTCACCACGACCTCCCGCCTGCTGGACACCCTGGCCAGGCAAAGACGGTGGAGTTGGTTACACAAAACTACTGGTGGCCGGGCATGGCAAAGTTCATTAAGGATTACGTTGAGACCTGCGACACTTGTCGCCGTGGCAAGACCTCACATGCGAAGCCACACGGTCCTCTTCAACCCAACGAGATCCCAGACGGCCCAGGCCAAGTAGTTACCTGTGACTTCATCACTGGACTGCCAGAGGTGGACGGATACAACACGCTCCAGCTTATCGCTGATCGGCATGGAAAGATGATTCACCTTATTCCATGCACCGAGGAGATCGACACGGAAGGGACCGCAGACAACTTCATTAGAGAATGGTTCCGTCTACATGGACTCCCGCGAAAGATCATCTCTGATCGGGGGCCCCAGTTCTCTAGCAAGCTCTTCCGTGCAATCCTTAAAGGCCTCCCTCGACATAGAAAGCGCGTTGTCCACAGCCTACCACCCGCAGATGGATGGACAGTCGGAGCGATGGAACCAGGAGATAGAGGCATACCTACGGATGTACTGCTCAAGGCGCCACGATGATTGGGTCAAGTGGCTGCCAACAGCAGAATACTGCTTCAACTCGTGCGTACATTCATCCACAGGGTACTCGCCGTTTTACCTCATGTACGGCTATGAACCTCAGTTCCACGTTCCGATGCTATCCACCACGGTGCCTACAGCAGACGAACGAAGAGAGGAGTTGCGGCAGGCAAGGGAGGATGCGACCTCAGCCTTAACCCTGGCAGCAGAGCGAATGAAGGAGTACTATGATTGCTGTGTCTCTGCTGCTCCAGAATTCAAGGAGGGTCAGAAGGTGTGGCTTGACACTAGGAACTTCCAGGTCCTGGGAGTCTCTCGGAAACTGGTGGACCGGTGATAGACCTCAACACTCTCCACGAGTGCAGAAGTCTGAAGGTGCGATGGTCCGTCGAGCTTGCCAGCAAGGGGAGTGGGTGCAGTGGGAGTGGTGGTAGAAAGAGTGTGGTGGTGGTGGTAGTGGTGCGGACCAGATCCGGCCATGTACGAAGTCCGAGGGCGATGCGAGTCAAGGAGCAGTGGAATATAACAAATGATATGAAAGTCGAGGACGAGAGGCGAGATACGAGGTCGAAAGTCGAGACACGGGGTCGAGAGTCGAAGGGGAACGTCGCTGATCAAGGGGTCGCGGTCAGAATCGCACAGGCAGTCGGATCGAGGTCGAAATGGAGGGAAAACTAGGATTAGAGGTGCCAAATAGGCCACAGTAGACGAAGATACATCGGAGACGAGAACGAGTAAGGTGTGGATGACTGGTCCTGGGTGAAGATGATGTGAAAACTGTCCAGGACGAGGTGGAGCTATCCGGAACGTGGTCTGTGGCTGTGTTGTAAGTACTTGATGGGGGCTCGGACACAATGCTACTGAACACCACTAACTACTCTGCTTTAGACTGCAACAAGCAAGGAAGAATCGAAATAAGAACAAAAATGAGAGAAAGGAGAAGACGTGGGAATGGGGGATCGGCATGCAGGCTGGCTCGAGGTCGTCGGATCGGGCTCAAGGTACATGGTTTCCCACTCAGCGCAGTACCACACCCATCACCGGTACGCTGGCCTGTACCCTGTCAAGCACAAGGTAGGCAACTTGGCTTACGAGCTCAAGCTCCCCAAAGACATGGGACTCTACCCAGTGTTCCACGTGACACTCCTGCACCCGCATAAAGAGAGGCAACTTCCTGGATGACATCCCCCTGAACCTGCAGCTCTTGAAGTGGAAGGAGAGGAAGAGTATGAAGTAGAGGAAGTGTTAGAGTCGCGTTGGTATGGGCGGTGGAAGAAACTGCAGTATCTTGTTCACTGTTACGATTGATGAGGAACGAAATCAATCATTTATAATGAGGTGGACTTTGCGCCATTCGAGCGTAATGCTTATCGTTGACGTGGGAAAATATTTTCAGACTCAGAAATGCTGTGACTACAAAATTTTAGACGCTCAACTACAAATTTTGTTACTTTGCCAGCACAGCTTTAGGGTTAGGGTCAGGATTTGAATGGTGGCTGTGTTGTTTTTTGTTATCTCTATGGTTACTCTATTGTTATACATTATAATACATGCATAAGCGCTCTGTTCTTGGGGCTTAGGCCTCGCCTCATATGCACGGTCATTTGGCTACTTTATCTGTTCTCTTTGAGGTACAATGGCAGGGCATACTGACTGCCCTCCAGCTTAATTTATTGTTCCCGTCTGTCCTTTGCTGTTCTCTTACCACACACATTTTACTCTCCAGCCTGCCATGTCGCTTTCTGTGCTGATTCCATGCCAGGCGTTTCGCACACTTTCTCAAGCTAGTAATTCCCAACTTCGCTAGTCGTACAGACATCAAACAATACATTTGGTAGGACTGACGATGCTTTGATGGTCTCTGTTACTACTAGTACATGTTCGCGACAATAGCTCAGAGCGGTTCGACGTTCAGCTTAGCCAATGTAGGCTTTGCTTTTATCTGAATTTGACTGTGTAAATATTTAGTGTTTATATTAATACATTCAATTGTGTTTTGTTTCACCTGCAGGCTTACTGTGCCTATGGCTCTTCTTTGGCAAAGCAGG